>JAZBGX010000033.1:1881-60137 GCA_037414775.1 Zonitis immaculata
AGATGTATCAGATATAGTTATACTTAATTCTTCAGTTTTCTGAATTTCTACATCGTCATCGTCAGAAAGAATTATAGGTTCATCAAGAACTTCCATCAAAATTTCTGTTGTTGTATCGATTGGAAGACCTTTATATTCAACTTTTGTTGGTACTGGAACAGTTGGTTTCTCTTCAAACTCAGTTTGCTCAACTTTCTGATCAACCTCTAATTCTTCGTCAGGTTTCTTTGCCATCTCTTGAATATTAACAATCTCGTCTTTGGCTTGTTCTAAAGATTTTTGCTCATACCAAGAAGTTTCAGCTTTCAATAGATGTAGAATATCGTATCTTGGAAAATCTTCCAACATTAAACCTATTGTTGATACAGAAGGTTCTAAACGAATATCTTCTGATTCGTCTTGAGCTACTTTATCAATTTCTCTAATATTATATTCGATTTCAGCTTTTATCAAATCAAGTACATCATAACGAAGAATATCTTCTTGAATCATGAGAGCTAGTTTTTCAACTGGCTCTCTAGCAATAAAATTTTCACTAACTTTAGTTTCCACTAGAGAATTTTCGGTTTTCTCTCCTGATTCAGTCGTTTCAATCGAATGCATCAAATTAATCTTTTGATCAATTGGTACGTCAATTGAAGCACTAGTAGATGAGTCTATGTTCACTTCTTTTTCAATGAATGATTTAGATGTTTCAGGTTGATCAACTGTTTGATGTTCTGTTATCAATTTAGGTAATTGTTCTTCATCATCTGAGAATACCATGGGTTCATCGAGAATATCTAACAAGTATTCCATTGTTGAATCTATTGGTGATCCTTTACAATCCTTCACAATTTCATTATCCCCTGATCCTTTTGTTAATTCTTTTATTACAATAGTTGCACGTTCTCTATTGATAAAGTCGGAACTAGATTGTGATGGATTCGTTTTTATAGAAGATTGATCCACTGGTGTAGTCTGAGGCTCTCCTAATTCTTCATCAATCAAATCAACCCATGTTTCGGTCGATTTTTCTATTGATTTTACTTTCATTTCATCACCAAGATCAATCCATGTATTATCATCAAGAGGAGTTTCAGTTTTTTCTTTTGATACAACAATAAATTCATCATTATTTTCGCTGGTATTTTCATCTAATGTTGTAGTTGTAGATGTTTCCAAACCAATATTGATTATTTGTGGATTTTCTTCAAATGAAACAGATTTCTCTTTTCCTCTTTTCTTATCAGTATCTTTTTCTTTCATTAGATGATTAGGTGATTCTTCAATGTCTTTAACCTTCTTATGCTTTTTCTTTTTCTTTTGAGAATTTGTTTCATGTTGTTCCTCTTCTAATTGAACGACTTCAGCTTTTTGTGATTCAACAGAAGAAGTGGCTTCATCCAATTTAGGTTCTTCTATTTCTGATTGTCGTTCAATAGGTTGTGTCTTTTCTTTTGTATCAATTTCAACTTTTTTAGCAATCCCTATTTTATTTTCTTCAACATTTTCTGTTTGAGGTGTTGTAATTTCTTCGTCTTCAATAATTTGTGTAGATTTTTTCTTATTCTTCTTCTTTTTCTTTTTCTCACCACTAGATAGATGTATTTCTTCTTGATGTTCTTCAATAGGTACCTTTTCAACTGTTTCAGTTATCTTTGTTTTTGTATTTTGAGTCACTGGTGCAACTGTTTCAACTTCTAATGTACCTTTTTTCTTATTCTTTTTCTTCTTTTTCTCCAAATTTACTTCTGAAGCTTCATGAATTACTTCTTTACTTTCTTTAATAGGTTCGGTTACAATTGTTTCAATAATTTCAACTGTTTCAGTAGTTTGATTTTCTGGTGACGGTTTTTTCTTCTCATTCTTCTTTTTTCTTTTATCATCATTTGATTCTATAACTTCACTTGGATCTTCTTTATTTTCAACAACTGCTTCAATGATTTCACTTGTTGATGATTCTGGCTCAGGTAATGGTGCAGATTTCTTCTTTTTCTTCTTCTTATCATCGATTGTTTCAGTAATTTCTTGATTGTTCGAGACTACTACCATAGGTTTGTTCTCTTCTTGTTTTGATTTGGATTTTTTCTTGTTTTTCTTCTTTATAGTATCTACATTGTCTTCATCATTTTTTGGTTGTTCTATTTCTTCATCTTGTATTGGTTTTTCAATTTCCAATTTTGTCACTTCAATTATTTTACATTGTTGATTTTTATCATCGATTTCGGCTAATTTAGCTTCTTCGATTTCTTGATCAGTAATTTCGCCATGTTTTTTCTTCGATTTTTTTTTCTTATTTTTACCTTCATCTGCTTTTGCAACTATTATTGGAATTTTTTCACTTGTTTGAGAATATAACGGAATATGTTCTATTTGTTCTGTTGTAACTGGTTTTTCTTCATGTAATTCTTTTGAACCAACAATATTAGCCCATGATGTCGATGGTGGGTAATTATCTTCATGTGATTTTTCACTAGCTATCAAATCAATTGTTTTCTGTTTTAAATTATGTTTTTCTGTATCAATTTTCGGTTTGATTACAGTTTCTTGATCGTCATGATTCGAAATGTCCAAAAGTTTAGGATCAACTGATTGTTTTTCTTCTAAGCAAACTATTTCACTTACAATTTCATTTTTTTCAGATTGATTTGATAGAATACTCATGACGTCTTGAACATTACCAACTTCAAAATCAACAGAGTCTAATTTTGTCAAAGTTGACAGTTGTTGCCCTGGTTTTATATTTGTCATTTGTGAATCATCAGTTTGTTGATTTTCTAATAGAAATTCTAAAGGTATACCTTGACGTTTCTTCTTTTTATGGAGTTTTTCTTCAAAAACTTTACATGCTTCCTTCTCCTCTTTTGTTAAATCATCCGGTTTAGATGTTTTCGTCTGTTTATCTTCTACTGGTTTTTCAAGACGATGACTAGGCCGTTCTTTTACTGATCCAAATATAACTTGTTCAAATTCAAGTGTAGAAGAAACATCTTCTGATGGTTTTGTTGATTCAATTGTTGAAATTTCAGTAAAAGTCTTATCATCTTTTGGTGGAGCTGTTCGGATTTCTACTGTTGTTTCTTTTTGTGGCTCAGTTTCTTGTTGGACTTCTTCGATATATTTAGTTTGCTGAATTGGAATTTCGACGAATTCCATTTTCAATGTAACAACAGGTTTTGTGCGAATTTCTTCATGTGTAATAAATACAATTTTATTAGTAGGGACATTATTTTCAATTTGTTGCATTTCCTCTGTTTTTATTTCAATATTTCCAACATTATCATTTTCGAAGCTGTCTTTATTTGTTGTAGCCGTATTACTAACTTCTTCTATTATATGAACAGCTGGTGTTGTTAAAGTGACAGTTTCAGTAGCTGGTAAAGTTCTCATACTAGTAACTGTAGTAACAGTTGTTGTTGTTTTTGTATTTTTAACTGTAGTCTCAACATTTGTTTGATATTTTGACTTCATCTTCTTGGATTTACGTTCTTTCGGCTTTGGTGTTTCCATTTTTGGCTCTTCAAGTTCAATTTGGCCTTTTTCAATTGGTAGACTTTCAATAATTTCTAGAATTTTTGATTCTGTTTCAATCTTCTGGTTATCATCAATTTGATTAAGTACTCTTTCATTATCAATAAAAGATTGTATATCGTTCTTTTGCAATTGTGGCTTTTCGTCAGATGGTGTTTTAGGTTTTTTCGATTTTTTCTTTTTAATTGGCAATTTCTCTTCTACTGATGATTGATCCTCAATTGATTCTGGTTTTATTTCGATTATTTCAGAAGTTTGATCGATATCGGACTCTTGTGGTTTCTGCTTCTTAGATTTCTTGGTCGTTATTTTTGTACCTTCAGCAAATTCAGACTTCTTGGACTCGGATCTCTGTTCATCAACTGATGTTTTCTCAGTCTCCAAGAAAGTTTCTGTTGTAGTTTTATCAGTTTCACTAATTAGTTGTTTGGTTTTCTTTTTATTGTTGCGAGTTGGTTTTTGACATATATTTCCAGATTCTTCCGATGGTTCACTTTGATGATCTGCTGTAAATTCAAAAGTCTTATCAACAACTTTATTATTCTTGTCAAATTCTGTTGTATTTGTTTTTCTCATTGTTTCATCTGTAATTTGTATAATATCAAGATTTTCTTTATTTTCACTTTTTGTATCTTTTGATTTCTTATTTTTACTTTTCGATTTCTTCTTATCTTCAGTTAATGGTAATTCACGTATAATTTTCGTTTTACTTTCCTCAACTATAGTTTGTTTATTTTTCTTATCATCAGATTCACCGTCAGTATCAGTTGTTGTAGTTTCTTTAGTAACTTTAATAACAGTTATCTGTTTAATTGGTGATCTACGATCTTTCTTGTTACCTAATTTCTTATTATCATCTTTATCTGTTACAATTGGGGATTTTTCTTTTCGATTATGATCGTCAATCGTTGTATCTTTAAATTCTTGATCGTTTTTATCGATACGTTTATGTCGTCGATTCTTCTTTTGTAGTTTTCCATTATTCGAATCATCAAAGTTTCGTTCTCTATAAGAACTCTCTTTTCTATTATCTAAATCAAGTTTATCTTCCTTCGGTGTGACTTCACGGTCATACGTTGGAGATTTAGATCGATTTGGTTCTATACTGGATGGCTGGAGAGATTTATTACTAAGACCTTGTGATAGAATTCGGGCATAAGAAAATTGAGTATCAGTTGCTGGTATAGAAGTTGTTTCTTGACTAGATGGCAGAACAGTCTCAGCTGGTACTTGTACTATTTGCGATTGAGGTTGCATTATATAATTGGTTGGAGGAACAATAGTGGAAGTTTGTTGTTGATAAAATCTTGGATCAATATATGGTTCAGAACTTTGATAAGTACCTAAACCGGAACTCATCAATTGTTGACCTGATGCCATAAAACCAACCATATCAGGTACAACTGGTTGGACATATTCAAAAATACCAGTTTGTTGATAATAATTTTGTGGTTGTTGTGTTGAATAATTATCAAATTCACTTTGTTCATATTGTTGATTCCAATTTTGTGGAGTATCAATTGATATATTATAATTAGTAGTAGGGATTGGTACATTTTCATATATAGGTTCTGAGGCTTGAGCATTCATTGGTGTTGAAGTGTGAGATTTCACAATTTCTAATACTTTAGGTTTTTCTGGTTCTTGTATTAAAATTTCCGTTTCAATTTGTTGTTGATTTCTTAATTGACCTCGTAAAATTTCAGCATAAGTTGTAGAGCCTGGTTCCCACATTGGACTAGCTGATCTAGATCTAGTTTTAGTCTTAACCTCCGGTGTAAGGTAATTTATTTCAGTTTGTGTCTTAATTTCAGGATTAGTTCCAATTTTAACTATTTCCTTGTGAGGAGTAGTTTGTGGTTTTGTTTTTTCTAAGCGATCATCACGTCTTCTTGGTGATCGACTTCGTCTTGGTATCTTTGGTATTTCTTCCATAATTTGTTGATCTTTTGGTGATTCATTATCAATCATTATATCAGGAATCTTTTCAATTTTAATATTTGGTGTTTTCGTTTCAATTTTATTGATCTTATCATTATGACTGTTGTTATCGCGTAATTGTTGATCTATAATGTTGGTATCTGATTGACGTTCTTGTGATTTGGATCGCCCAGCTGTTACATCTGCATATGATACATTGAGTAGAGCCGTATTCGATTCGACTAATGGTAGAACACAATATGGATCCATACGTCTGATGTTCATATTTAAATCGGTGATCCGTTTCCGGTAGACATCAATCTGCGCCTGTTCACGCAGCAACAATGCAAATATATCAGTAAAGATGTACGCGAAATTAAATTATTATAAAATCGCGATTATTCATTTATTATTATTATTATTATTTTAGTTTGAATTTCATTTAAAATGGTGGCTGAAACGCGCGTCATAATCGTTTAAGGTGTCAAAATCGGTAATAAAGGTCATATTGGATAAATGATTTTAATGGAATATCAATTTAGGTATCTAATGGATCTGAAACGGGTACGCTTCTTTGCAAAACTAAATTAATTCGTTCACGACGAGCTTGAATTTTGTTCTGCAAGATGCGTGCTCGTTCCTGCAACGCCTGATGATAATAAGTTAAACAAAACAAAAAAAGACACCCACCCAAGGATATTTTTAAGAAAGGAGTGCAGCAAAATAATCGAAAAACGTATAACAAAAAAGAGAGAAAAAAACAAAACGTCTTATGAGAAACAATCAAAACGAACAAAACTAATAATATGTAATTCGATTGTGTTCGCTTTCTGGCTCACACTTAGTTTTTTACACAACATTTTCTTTGTCCTGCCCAAAAATTTTTATAGCGGCTTTAATAAAGTAATTTTCAAGCTTAAAAATAAAGTGAAGATGGTGTAATGTTGTGCTAGATGATCACCAATACCGTGTAATAAATGAATTATGATAACGAAAGTGAACACAAATTCAAAATATATATTGTATTATATAGAAATATAAACAGATAGAGACAAAAACTCGATCGATCTTACCTTGTTTGATTTTATTTTGTGTTGGAACAAATTTTGATCGAGTTTTTGACTTTTAAACAAAATAAAGACAAAGGTGGAAAATGTGTAAAGTGAACTCAAGCAAATTATTTGAAAAAGCATAATGTGGTTTTAAAATTAAAAGCCAAAAAAGCACAGTAAAATGAAGCATAAATTATAATTACAAAATAAAATTTCAATATAAAATGAATAATAAGTAATAATAATAATAAAATAAAGAGCCCGAAACCAAAACAAACACAATCCCCAGCTGCTATTCTGGGATAGGGCGAAACAAATGGAAACACCTTGATGGAGTAGTACACGTTGCAGACACCAAATTTTCTGAATCATCAAAATGTTTCCAAAATTTTTTTAATTAATCTTTTTTTGTGTGTATTATTTGATTTCGCGACGAAATTTGTCAGAATTTTGCTTCACTACAGCTGCTGTGCATTTTATATCTTTTACTTATCAATGCGATATGATTCTTTATTTATTTCTAATTAGTAATCATACCGCATTTATTTTTGGAATACAATTTTAGAAAAAAAAATATTATTAATTTATATAACAAACACTAAAGAATTAAAGAAAAATGACAACCAACAAACACTGAAACCTACCTCTTGTTCACGAACAGCTTGGTCCCGATCATGTGGTAGATGCGTTGGGGCCATTACTGTTCGCATTTCTTGTACAGTTTGTAAAACTTGTTGTCGTAATTGTTGTATTTCCATTTGATATTGTTCAACTTGACTAATTGCAGTTTCTAATTGATTACATTGTTCTTTGATTGTTTTATATAAATCGTCTAATTCTTTCAATAAATCTTCAACAGCTTGTGTAACTCGGCTATCGCCACCGACACCCGAACGGAAATGAAGCTGTAATATAAGTTTTTTTTTTTTAAAAAAAACCTCATTAATTTTGTTTATCGTAAAATAATTATACCTGAAGCTTCTCGACAGATAGTGAGATTTTCGTTTTTTGAATTTGAATATCTGCCAACATTTTCTCACGTAATGCATGTTGATCCCGTAATGGTTTCTTTTTATTTTGTTGCGATTCTAATGTTGTATTGGTTTTTTCAATCCAATTACGTACATCTTTCATTTTACGTTCGCATTGTTCCCATTCTTCGGAAGTTTCTTGTAATAGAGAGTACTAAAATGAGAAAAATGTTAATAAAAAATGATAAAAAAAATTAATGGGAGTACTTTTTCTAAAATTTGAGCTTCAACATCTGTTTTAGCATCTTCAGCCTCCTCCATTTTCTGAGGTAAATCACCGACACTTGTCACATTGCCAATATTTTCCAATTCTTTAGCCATTTCGCTTAGATTTTTCATAGCACCTTTACAACTCTTAACCACATTCTAGAAATTATAAATCAGATAATGTAAAAATAAAAATATTGCAATACTAACGGAATAGTCGTGTAATTTTTGTTTGGCTTCCTGTAATGTAGTAACATAGAGTGGTACTTTTAGAAATTCCTTCTTTTCATCCACCCAACTCATAACAATTTGATATAAATTCAAGAATCGTTGCCAAGCATCTAGAGTTTCACCGACTTGTTGTTTTTTCTCATCTAACCATGAACGTACTTGTTGTAATTGTTCATTCAAATTATCGATTGTTGATTGTATTAGATTTTTCTCATCATTATCATTAGTTTTTTCAATAATAATTTTACCATTCTTTGTTAATTTGTCAAAACGATCGGTAATATTACCAATTTCCGATTGGATTTGTTGTAAATGTTCATTTAATAATTGCGGTTCAATTGAACGATCTTGTACTTTTAATTCAGCATCTTTAATCCAATTTTGTATATCGTCAACATCTTGTAAATAATCGGTACGTACAGTACGGGCTTTTTTAAATTCACGATTCTTATCATCCATAATATTCGATAAAGTTTCTGTTAATAATTCGAGTTGATTTAATTCTTGAGCAATATCGCTAGGAACTAATTGTTGACTATTTAAATATTTTGTTTGTAAATTTTTAATTAATTGACGACTATTATCAATACAATTCCGGACTCTATTCGATAAATTATCCAATTGTTTTTCGATATTATCGAAATTATCACCCCAAATATAGAATATTTCGACTTCCTTTTGTAGTGATAATAAATTAGATTTTGCTTGGATGATATTTTGTAAAGCTTCAGTGATTTCGTTCAAATCTTGTACGGTTTTTGAATATTTGTCCGATAAATTCTCCAAAAGCCTACAACAAAATAGATTATAAGCGATTGTAACAAAGAAACAATAAAACGTGTTTTATTCAAAATAGTTGAAAAATTCAACTAAAACTAACAGACATATGAAATTTTGCACAGGCTCTATTTTTAATTTTCGACCTCTCCTGTGCTACAAATTCGGCTAGCAGCCAAAATAACCGGGTAAAAAAAAAAAACAACAAAACACCAATTATTGATATTATTTATTAATTGATAGATTTGGGAGGAAAAAAATTTGGCTAAATCACCTATAAAAGGTGGCTCTTGAAATTTCAATAATTAATCGAAAATATCAAACACAGATTATCACAAATTTCAATAAGGCACTTGATTTTACAAGAATCACACTACAAAACCATTCGGTATTAATTTCCAAAATTTATTTTATTTGAATTTATATTCGATACCAGGCAGTGAAAATACCGGCGATTTCCAAGTTAATAGTAAATTACTATCCAGCCATCCAGTTAAACGTACGGAATAGAATTGAATTAATATTATGTGAATTGTAACGAGGATGATGATACGACGGCGACGTTAGGCGTTGCGACGCTTTATAATATAAAGCGCATGGACGGAATTTCATCTCGAATAATAATAAAAAAAAAATTAACAACGAAAAAAAAAGTTATATCTTATTTATCATTTTTAATTTCGGAAGTGGCAATTTGATAAGAATTTTTATTGGATGCTTATTTACGCAGAATTTTCTTACTAATAATAGAAATGGAAAATGTGTGTGGATTGATTGCCGGTTCATTTGCATCATCGACAATAATATTACATTAAAATCATCCAATATTACTGATTCTTTGGAAGATAGAGTTGGACTATTTTTAAAACGCAATTTCTATGTGTATTTTTAAAAATTTAGAAGGAGAGTTTTTAGAAAAATTGTGTCTCCATTATATATTTCTAATTCCAGTATTATCATTATTATTACTTAATAATTGGCATATTACCAAAATTCCAATTTACAAATAATCAAATAAATTAATAAATGAACTTACTTTTTATAATTTTGACACAATTGCTCCAATTTTCCCGATAAGGCACTAGCAGACGTTGCTGAACACTCTTTAAGGAATAGCAGTACACTTTTGGATAAATCGAGAACTTCGTCTTGGAATTTCTGTAAGGATTCTGCTTCCGATTGCAGTTCCTATAATTGATTTGAACAAAAAAAAAATATAAATAAATCTTAATAAATTATAAAATAAAGAATAATTTGACCTACCTCAACATTCTTTTTAACACCAATTACATGTTCTTTATTTCTAATAATATTATCAATATGTTTGCTACGTTCCTCAAGTGTTGTTAATAAATTTTCCAAATGTAACCAACGTCCCTCAAAAGTTTCCCAAACTTGTGCTAAATTTGTTAATATATTACGACGTTGTTCTAAATTTTGTATTAATCCATTCCATTCATTTGTTACTTGATTCGATTCAAGTGTAATTTTCTCTTTATTACGTTGATCGGCTTGTTTTAAAATTTGATTTGTACGTTCTAATAGCAAATCAAGCTCTAATTGCTGATTCTATTTGGAGAAAAAATAAATATTAATTATTAAAATTTTGTAAAATTCATTATAAACGATAAACGTTTAGAAGTTTCGTTTAAATTAAACAAAAAAAACAAAAAATGCAGTTTGCGTTTTTTATGAATCTAATTATAAACTGATAACAGATTTAGTGTTATCTAACGTAAAATCTCACTAGACGCAATCAAAAAGATAAATTAATTCAACGGAAATAATTGAGAAACTACTACTCACTTAGAAAGAGTTATTTCGATTGTAGTTTGATAAGAATTTGTCAATTGATTTTTAGCCGGTTAATATTCGCAATTTTAACTAATAAGTATCGGAATTATTATTAATTTTTTTCGTTTATATTAGACGAGAAAGTAGCCTTGAGACTTTTATTTTATTAATAATATAGTCTTCAATTTATATCAATGATGTAAAATTTTCTATGATATCATTATTTTAAAAATAGAATAACGTCACCTGGTGTTTGTACGAAATTTTTCATGTTTATTATTCAAATTCGGTGAAAATGTGGTTGTCTATCTTGAAAAAAAAAAAAGAGCACTAAACAGTGATAAGTGATAAGAGTCGCAATTATTGGAATCAAATCGAATCGATACCAAAAATATTACGTTGGCAACGAAATAGTGAAACACTTTATTATTATCTACTTTCGGAATAATTTTACCTAACATGTATAAGGACTTGTAAGTACAGCTTGCAGCATGACAAATGTAAAGTGTATATCTACTCCATTTCTACGAATTCAGACAAGTTCATTTAACAATTGCGACAGCGTTATGGTCATTAAAACCGTGGGCCACTGGTTCAAGAGCTTTTCATCCCGTGACACGAGTCTTTAAGACAAGAAAAGCCCTTTATTGTCCACCCCCCCCCATAATAACAGAAACAAATTTCAAGGAGGCCTCTTTTATATCCAACCAACAAAATGTTCAAATGACTGTTAAATATAAGAATTCCAGTGGGACAAGCTCCGTTCAACAATGACACCAGCACCGTCTTTAAGTTACGCCAACTCCCCCACAACGATATAGGAAAAACGCCAAAGACGAGTCAAGGATTACCATCTACACGATGGGTTTTTAAACTGTGAGCAGTCAAATTCTGGGGGACTCACGTGGCCTTCACTATAGTGGTTCGCATCAACTTTACAGTCCCAACTTCTTGCATTCATTCAAATAACTTCAACTTATGAAGGTTTGATTTTGGGATGGGGTCGGTCAAAAATTTTGCAATAGGAGGTCCTTGGAGTATAACTCCTGTTGTCAATTAGAAAAGCTTTTTTTTTGGATGCATTACTGATTAAGTAGTATTTAGGAGAGGGAATCGAATTCATAGAAACGATCTCAACGTTCATAAATCGAGGTAATTTACATTAAGTCATTGCTACACGAATGGATTCAAGTAGTAGAGCATTAGAAAGATGCTAGAGCATCTTGAAATGTTCTATTTTCTTATCAAACTAATAATAAATTTCGCACGAATTAGCAATTATTTATCCCGGATGTGAAGACTATTTAGTTCTTTAATTTTCAATAAAAAAATTAATTGACATATTTATTACCTGTATATCGTTGAGGGCATGCGAGATTTTCTGCACATTGAAATGTAGTCCAGCTAATGTTGTAACTGGTTCATCTGTAAATTTCGTCCTTGCAATTACCGCACGAACTTTATCCAATATTTGACAATAATCCTTCCATATTTCAGCATCTTGTTCCAATTGTGCCCGTTGACTTTTAGCTGAATTTAATGTATTTTTCAATAATTGCGTATTATTCTGTTGTTGTCGACTTAATTCGTCTTGTTCATTTGTTGTTAAACTTGGCCATATTTTATCAGCTGATTGTTGTATAATTTGCGTTACTAATTCTTTGATATTTTGTTCGGTACTAAAGAATATTTTATGTTCTTCTAAATCGGTTAAAATATTCTCAAAATCAACACCATCCGAATGACTATTTAGACGTATTTCAGCTTCATTAACCCAGTCGTATAATTTTTGACAATGATTCAAATAATCTTGACGTAATTGTCGATTATTTTCTAAATATTTATGGCGTTCATCTAATTCACGTGGTATCGATGTTAATAATGAATTGGCTTCAGATAGCTGTTCTTGTAATGAACTCGGCATACTATCGTCATGTCTAGTTGCATCTTGAATTTTACGAATTTTCTCCAAATAATTATTAACATTCCGACTCAATTCATTATGATTATCTAATTCTTTATCAACACTATCTATATCACGACTCAATAACGGTCTTGATTGTATGTAAGCTTCTTTATTATGTAGATAATCGAGAATTTCTTCGAGTTCAGATGATAATTTCCGATGTTCAGCTGCTGTATTTTCATGTTCTTGTCGTTGTTTCTCAACGGCTCGACGTAAATTATTCAATGATTGTTTCAAACTTTGTATTTGTTCAGCTATACTATTACGATCTTGTGCTGTACCATCAGCAGCAATTTGTTGTCCTTTATCAGCTGCTGTTGTTAATAAAGCTTCACATTCTTGAATTTTCACAATAACATCATCATATTTTTTAATTTTATCCTCAACAGTACCACCAGTTTTTTCTATATCACGTACAATTTCCGTATATTTCGTTATAAACGTCATTATTTCAGTTATTAAAGCAATAAATTGTTCACGTAACAATAATAATTGTTTTAATCTAGCTATTTGATCTTCGATTTGTTTAATTAAATCATCTTGTATTGTTAGAATACCTTGTAATTCGGAACTTGTCGAACTAGGAATTTCATCTAATTTCGCTTTATTTGCTTTCAAATCTTGTAGAATTCTCTCGTAGGTTGTTAGAATATTTTGAACATCTTCAACTTTACTTCCAATCGGTTTATTTAATTCTTTAATTTGTGTTTGAATATCATTAACAAATTGAACACTTTCGGTGACTCTTTGTTGCATATCGCGCAATTGTTGTATATGTTGTTTTAAAATATTCGTCCGATCTTGGATAATATTTGAAATTTGTTTATGTCGATCTTTCATATTATTAAGCATTTCATTCAATTTAATTTTATCCGATTCAGAAATTGTCGGTATTATAGCTTTACTTTGTTCATTAATTTTCTCAATATCATTTTCAATTTGTTTCGATTCTTGATTTAATTTATCATATTTGATTAATTGCTCTTCTAAAACTTCAATATTTGTTGTACGTAATTCACTAGCAATAGCAACTTCAGCTTGTTTCAACCAATTAATACATTGATCGATATCATTTTCAAATTGTTTTCGTCCTTGTAATAAATCATTTAATGCATTGATTTTATGTTGAGATTCTTGTTTTAAATTATCGTATTCATCACGTACATCATTTAATAATTGTTGTAGATGCACCTTATCATTATCATCACATTCTTTCAAAATACTTTGTCCTAATTTCAATAAATCATTAAGATCGCCATCATTAAAAACTTTAATATCGATCTCATGGATTCGATGTTGATTGATCTCTTCATCAACTTGTTGAGATTTTAACGGTAAATAACCACTTAATTTGTGTATTTCGGTTGTTTTTGTTTTCAACCAAGCTTTAGCTTTTTCTAAATTCATTTCGAAATTTCGTCGTGTATTAACAGCACCTGTCGTTCTATCAATTTCCAATTTAATTTTCTCAATTAATTCTTCTTGTTCATTACCCAAATCCCTTAAAGCCGTTTCTAATTCGTGTTGTTCGGGTGGTTCTAATTCATTCGTCATATTATTAACACGTTTCATTAAAGTATCTTTTAATATTTGTTTATTATCGCATTCTTTCAATAGATTTTTCAAATAATTCAAACGATCATCAGCTTTACGACTTTCATAGCCTAATAGTGATGGTTTTTGTAATTCAATCGATCGTCCTTTCACCCAATCTCTAGCTTGATCGATTTCATTACGTGTATCTTCAATACCTTTACGTGTCATTTCAAGTATTTGTAATTTACGTTGTAAACGTTTCGTTATATCATTATAACGTCGATCAATCGATTTCATTTGTTCTTCAACTTGTTGTGAATCTAAATTATTAACAATTTCCAATATTTGTTGTGCTAAACGTTTAATTTCATCTAAACGTTTCGGTCCCTGATCATCGAATTCAGCTTGTAATTCAACTATAGCCGATTGTTTTTGTTGACAATTCAAACCGGAACCTTTATCAATTGCTTCGATACGTTTCAATAAATTATCAAACCAATTATTTATTATTTGTATATGTTGACGATAATCTTCCATTAATTCATGATTCGATTGTTTCGCAACTATTGCCATTGTTAAATCATTTTCTAAATCATTCAACATTTCTTCTAATTCACTATTATTTGGACTTGCTAATTCATTTGTTAAATTCTGACGATGTTGTTCTATTGTTGTCATTAAATCATTCATTTGATTTAATTCTTGTTTTGCAGCATCTGGACGTAATTTGATTGGACGATTTTTCCATTCGTTTATTACCGATTTTTGTGATAAAATCCAATTTTTCAAAGCGGCACGTTGACGGTCTTTCTCCTCGAAATCAGCAACCGATGACGTTACACTGCTGAGATGAGTTTGCACCTAATGCACAAGAAAACAACAACATAATAACATTTGATAAACAAGAAAGTTATAATCAAATAAAAAAAGCGTGCATTAGTGCATAAATTTTACCTTATCAATTTGATTGTGTAATTTTTTAATAAATCCACTAGCCTCAAGTTCATCCAATAACAATTTCAGTTTTGTATCTGAATTTGTAGATGTCTTGTGCTATATTTAAGCGAAAATTGTGCAAAAAAAAAACAACAACAACTACAAACAAACGATTAAAACAAACCAACAATAACTTACCTGATCAATAAGATCTTCTAATCTAGCTCGACATTCCATTTCTTTAATTGGTACAGGTGGTGGTAAAGTATCTCGAGGACTACTAGGACGGCTGATGGAAGCAGTTGCAGCTTCACAAGCTTGTACAGCTAAAGCTAATCGAGACTTCTCATTTTGTAATTTACCATGTAACATCTAGAATTTATACAAAATTATTAATAAATTATTTAGAAAATTTTTTTGATAAATATTACTTTAGCTGTTTCTAATTGATTTCTAGCGTCTTCCAGTGTTTCAGTAGGTTTTTCAATTTCTTCAGATATAATCGGTTCATATTCATCTAAATTCTTCATAATACTTTCTAATGTATCTTCGTATTCTTTAAATTTCGTTAATGAATCTAATAAACGGTTTTTAATTTGTATAGCTGTTTGTAGAAGAGAATTATAACTATCTTGTACATTAGTCAATTGTTTCTCGATAGTTTCTTTAATATTTGGTGCTTGTTTAACGTAACGTTCAATTTGTCCATGTCCTTTACTTTTAACATCATCCAAAACTGTTTGATATTTCTGTATATCTTGTAATAGACGTTCGTGTTGTTTTAATTGTTCCTCAGTTTGTTCACGATTTGTAATATATAACGAATTATGTGCCATCAATTCGAATGATATTTGCAACAACCAACGTTCGATAGTTTGTAAATTTTGATGATAATTATTATATTCGGTAATTTCATTTTCAATATCCGTCTTTTGTGAATTACATAAATTTTGTAAATTATTAAATTTCGTTTTCAATTGATTGATCTCATCAATAACACGAGTCTGTTTCGACCAATTACTCAAATCAACAGCTTCATTTTCTAAACGATTCAAATCGGCTTGTTTATTATTTATTTCTAATAAAAGATTTTTATAGCGTTCTTGTAATGTTTTCATTTCACTCAATTCACCTTTAGTTAACGGTTTCTCTTTGAGTATTTTCTCAGTTTCTTCTAACCAATTTGTTAGATTCTTTTTCGTTTCATTATAATCATCCCAACGATTTAATGATGTTTTCAATTGTGCTTGTATTGTTGTTAAATCCATATTGAGTTGGTCCCAACTATTACGCAAATTCGTCATATCGTCACGTAACATTTCTTGTTTATCAATCGGTGTTGTATTGATAGCTTTCGAGAATGCTTCTTGTAAATTATTTAATAATAATTGGCCTTGTGGTAAATGGCCTGTTATCGTTTTTATATTTTCTAGTTTTTCACGTAAATTATTTTCATCACCAACACCAATACAATCTTGTACCATTTGATGTGATGATTGCAACCAAATTTCTAGCTCGTTTTTAACTTTCAAAAATTCCGTATGATCAGATAAATTCTTTTCAGCTTTCGATACTAAAGTTTGTGTATTTGTTAAAAGATTCGTATAGGCAGTTTGTAATTGGATTGTTTGATCGCGTATTGTACTAATTGCACATAATTCCATTAAATTCTCACAAGAATCGGTCAATAATTCCATATCAGGTTTCAATTTGATGATTTCATCCAATAATTGTCGACAATTATCCAAATCTTCTACCGTCTTCTTCGGTGTCACATTCTCTTCGTTCAATCGATTAGTATAATTATCGATTAATTTCTTCATTTTATCGTAGTGTTGTTTGAAATCTTTCCATGTTTCTTTACAATTATTCAAAGATTTTCTCGTTTCATTATAAATCAATTGTAAACCTTCCCATTCGAGATTGAGCTGTTCGATTTCTTGTTTTATCAAATCTTTACCTTCATCACCAGTCGTTTTCATTACTAAAATACTCAATTCTATTGTTTTATGTACTAAATTATCACATTCAGGTATTCGATTACCGATTTCATTAATACGCACTTCTTTATCAACAATTTTATCAAATTCATCATGTAAATCGGAACATGTTTGTATATTATCACGTATATTATGAATTAAATCAATAGCTTTATTATAAGAATTTTTATATAATTCATGTTCATTAACTTGTTCATCTAAATCGTTAATTGTTGTTGTTATTGTTGTTTTTAAATTATTATATTTATCGAAGGTTTGATTGTATTCGTCCAATTTCAAGCTACTATCGTCATTGATTTTCAATTGTAATTTATCGATTAAATCTTTATGATTGATTATTTCTTTTTGTATCGATTTATATTTTTCTAATTTAGCTTTTTTCTCGCTTAAATCATTCAATAAACCATCATCCGATTGGATCTGATTATCAATTTCTTGTAACCAATCCAACAATAGATTATGTAATTTTGTTATTTCTTCTAATTGTACAGCACGATTTGTTAATTTATTACGAACATCTTGGACATCATTCAATAATTTCTCCATGTCTTGTTTGAGATTTTCTGTATCTTCTTCAATTTTAGCAACACCCGATTGTTCCGTATTCATTATAACTTTCTCTTTTAATTCGGTAATATAACGCAATTTATTCTGTCCATGTTCTAAAGATGTTCGTATATTTTTAACAATTTGTAATTTATTATTGATTTCGATCATAGTATTCGGTATATCACAACAACTATTCAATTTATCTCTAGTACGATCGATCCAATCTTGACATTCTTGATATAAACTAGCATGCTGTTGATGTTCTTGATAATGTAATTCCAAACGTCGCATTATCTCTTTAGCCAATGATAAAATAGCATTATATTTAGTTGATAGTTGTGTTACAGCATTACTAATTCTAGTATCGCTGCAAGTTTCTAATAATTTCTGTGCTTTCATATTTAAACGATCTAATTCGGATTGCCAATCGAATAATGTTTGTAAATGTAATTGGAATTGTTCTAAAACGGCACGTTTCTCTTCCAAACTATTTTGTAATTTATTATAAGTTTGTATCAGATTTTCAGTTTGTTGTAACCAATCTAAAGCTTCTTGATATTGTTCCTCATATTCCGTCCATTTTACAATACCATTTTCTAATAAATTCCTAATACTATTCAACGATTCAACATAATTCTCATAATCATCTTGAATTATAGCACATTCTTCTTCGATAATCTCTCGATCTTCATTATCATCTTGACTAACGAATTGACATGCTTTATCACCTTGTTCTAATGCTAGTTCTAATTTCTTTTGTCCATTTGGTAATTCATTTTGTAAAATTTTCAATTGTGACAATTTATTAGCTAAACTATCTTTATCACCAGTCGGTTCTGAACATTTACTTAAACGTTCTTTAGCTGTACGTAACCATTGTGCAAAATCATTAGCAGCATCGACGAATTTCTGATGTTCCTCAACAGTTTCTTTTTGTTTTGCATACAATTCTTGTGCTTGTTTTGTTAAACTTTCATATTTCGTTGATATTTCCGATGCCGGTTGTGCTTGTTTTAAATCTTCAGCTTTCAATGTCACCGATTGTATCATCGGTTCAAATGATACAATATCTTGAACGATACTACCAGTTTGTCGTAATGTTGCTTTACGTTCACCGATTGGTAATGAACTTAAACCGGATTTTTTCGATTTAACCATTTTCTGTTCGCTAACTTGTTGTAATTTAGCTTCACGATCCGTTATCCATTGTTGTAATTGTGAATAAGAACTATCATAATCGGCCCATTGTAATAGAGCTGTTTCTAAATGTACTTTAACTGTTGACATTTTCTTTACAATACGATCCCAATCGTTTTGTATCTCTTTTAATTCGTTATTGATAATTTCACGACCATCCGAACGTGTATTACGTAAAACTTTTTCGCCACAATTTACAGTTGAGTGGATTAAATTTTGTCCTTCTTCACGACGTTCAATCAATCCTTGTATTTTATTCAAATGCGACTGTAGAACATCTTTACTACTTTGTGAAACTGCTTCGGAACAATTACGTATCAATTCACGTGCTTCATCGATCCATTTACGACTCTTCTCTAAATTATCATTATATTCTTGATGTTGGTCGCGATTCGTTTCGACTTTCTTTAAAACATCTTTAGCTAAATTCAATTCGACTTGATAACGTGAATTCAATTGTTGTAATTGATTATTAACATGTACTTCTAATGGTGATTTTAATAAAACTTTTGCTGAATCATTCAATTTATCAATTTGTTGTTTACCGTTCGATAATTTATGTAAAATTTGTTCAACATCCTCAACTTGTTTGATTTTCTCATCTAATGTTGCCGATAGAGCTATTTTTTGATTTTTCGTTAATATCGCTATTTGTTGTAACCAATCGGAAATACGTTCGTATTCGTCTTTATAATCGCGCCAATGCAACAAGACGATTTCCAACTGCTCACGTTGCTGCTTCAAGTCTATAAACACATATAAAATTATGGTAGTTGTAATTTTTAGATAGAATTTCTTACCTTTAAAAAGTCGGTCGAAACTCTCGCGTAAAGCTCGGATATCGTTCTGGATGGCTTCCTGTCCCATTTCGCTTGTATTCGGTAGAACAACTTGAGCGGCATGTTCTAGATTCTCTAATAAAACTTCACCTTGTGCTTGTTTATTTAATAAATGATCTAATGGTCCAGAGAAATTTTCAATTGTTAGTTTCTCACCAATCGGTCGTTGTTTCAATTGTGGTACTTTCTCTTGTGCTCTAGTCATCCATCTTTGTACTTCATCATATGATTCTTTATAGATTTTATGATCACGATAATGATGTTCACGATCTTGTAATAATTTCGTTATTCTCTCTAAACAATTATCGAATTTTTCCAACATTTTCTGTGCATCCATTATCGATTCATTCGATTGTTTATTTTTCAAAATCTCTTTAATTTGTAATTTGAAATTATCAACTTCGATTTTCTCACCACGTACTTTCTCTTCGACATTTTTAATTTGATCTAATTGTTGTTTCTTTTCATTAACTGTACTTTGTAGAATTGATAATTCGACAATTTGATTTTCAATCCAATCAATTGTTTTATCTAAACCATTAATTTGTTGTAATAGATTTGCCCATTTTGTTAAAGCATCATCTAATATTGTTTTTGTTTCGACCATTTTCGATGCTAAATTCGACCATAATTCTTGTAAATTTGTTAATTGTCGATTGATATTGTCATGGCCATCCGGTGATGTATTTGCTAAAACAACTTGTGCTAATTCAACTAAATTTTGAATTTTAGCAAAACCTTCTTCTTTATTCAATAATAATTCTTGTACCGTTTCTAATTTCGTTTCTAAATCATTACGTGTTGAATTACTAATATCTTGACAATAATTTAAATTATCTTGAATTTCATTCAACCATTGATTAGTATTTGTTAGATTCGTATCGAAATCTTGATGATTATTAACATATTGTTGCCAACGTGTTGTTAAATCTTTAACTTTATGACAAATTTGTTGATATTTAACACCTAATTCGGATATTTGTGAACTACGATTTGTTAAATTACGATTTAATTGTTGTGCCTTTTCTGTTACTGTATCAATTTCGAATTCTTTAGCACGAATTTCACCTTGTAACGATTTCAATGATTCTAATTGAGATTGTTTTTGTATAGCTGTTGGTTTCAAATCGATCGAATGTAATTTACGATCAGTTTCTTTAATCCAAATTAAACATTGCTCTTTTAATGTTTCATATTCGGACCAATTATCCAATTTCGTTTCTAATTGTTTTATAGTTTGATTGAGTATCGAAAGTAATTTCGCCCATTCTTGTTGCGATTGATCGATTTGACTACGAATTTGAGATTGTCCATAATCTATAGTACCGTTTATTACTTTATCACCGCAATTTCTAATCGTTTCAATCCGTGAATTTTCATCATTTAGAGATTTCTCAATAGTCTTCAATCGTTCTAAATTCGTATAAAGCGTTGTCCGTTCCAAATCGGTATCGCCTAAATTATTTATCGTATCAATTGTTGTATTAATCCAATCGTTTGTATCTTGAATTAAATTCGTAAATTGTTGATGATCACCAACAATTATTTCATAACGTTCAACAAAATTTTGTGCTCGTTTCAATAATTTCCCATGTTGTTGATTAATTTTCATTAATTGCTGATTGATACTATCATTCTTATCTGGTAGACTCTCGATTTTATCTTTTAAATCGATAATGTCCTGTTGATGTAGTGTAGCATCATGCAACAAACTACGATAAATTTGTAGCTGAGCTCGTTTCTCATCTAAAGTTGCTTTCAATTCTAATTCCGATTGTAATTGTTGTTCAATATCTTTCAACCATATTTTAATATTTTTCAAACATTCTTCAAATCCAGTCCATTTTGTTAATTTCGTTTTCAATTCACGTTCTGTACTATTTATACCATCATATAATGCTTCGAATGCTTGTTGTAGCTCTTGTAATTGCGTATAAATTATTTCACGCCCATCAGCAGCTGTATTTATATACAATTTTTCACCATTCTCAACAGTATTATTTAATAAAACTCTAGCATTATTCTCTTCGGATAAAAGTTCTTCTAAAACTTTATATTGTTCATTCAATACATTACGCTTACCAGTTTTCATATTCTCTTTACAACTGTTAAATCTAAAATAATTCCATAATATCAAAAAAATATATAGTCATCAATTAATTAATGTTAGTAATACCTGGTTTGTGCTGCTATAATCCAATTTGAACATTGTTGATATTTTTCATCGTACAATTTATGTTCGTCAACAATTTTCTCACATTTCTTAATCAATTCTTTAGCTGTTGCTTGTATTGATTGGAATCTAGATGATATTTGCTGCACATTAACAGAGATGCGACTATCGCCGCTACTCTGAACCAATTCAGTTGAATCATCGGACATTTTATCGAATTCAATATCATGTTGTTTCAAATTTAATATAAGAGCCTATAGATCCAATTAAAAAAAATATATATATCAAAATATTAAAATACACAAACAAAAGCTATATCAACAGAAACATAGAAACAAAGATAGAGGAAAAACTACCACCAAATAGAAAGTTCTGAATGGAAATCGAACAATGTGATTGTTAGAAGATCAACAATTCAATCTTCTATCAAATCGCATCGAATAGTAGATAGACAGAAGAATTTTACAATCTTACTTGTTCTAAATGATCGCTAATTGTTATGAGTTCCTTTAGATCAACGTTGTGCGTTTCGATAATTCTAGTCAGATCCTAGATTATTTTTTTTTTTTTGGAAATTTTGATTAAAACAAAAAATTAATTGAATCCCAAACAAACTAAATACTCAGATAGAGTCATAATCTCTCCCAGTTAACAGTAAGAGATGATGACTCGATCTGAATTGGCTCCAATAAATTACCTGATATTTCTCCAACTGTTCCTGTTTCTCCTTCAATGTATCTTTTAATGAATAATTTTTCAATGTTGTTTCAGCTTCAGTTAAAGCCGCCAATAAACGATCTAATGTTCTTTCATAATCATTCCATAATTTCAATCGTCCCTCTAATCCGGAACGTACATCTGATAAACTTGTTATAAATTTATTTTGATCAAATTTCAAATTATCAACATCACGATGCATTGTTTCTTGTGCACGATTTGGTAGAATTTCTATTTTCTTATCAACATACATTTGTAATTCATTCAATTTTATTTGATATTCAGGTAGATGTTCTTGCATATCAATAATTTGATCTAAACGATCTTGTAAAATCTGTTTACTGCCATTTAAATCGGAATAATTATTCAATTTATCCCATAATTGTTTTATATTGTCCTGTTGGGCTTTTTGTAAATCGTTGAATTGTTGATAGATTTCCAAGCAATTTTCTAATTGTTTCAAATTATTTTGAATATCGCCAACTAATTGTTTATAACGTTCATTTATCGATTTGACATTATTTTCAACTTCTTTAGTTTTATCTTTATTATTGGTCAATTGTACTAAAAGTTGTGCCTTTTCTGTAACACCATCAATGATACGTTTATGCGAAATAATCTCTTGTTGTAGACCTTTTTGTTTCAATAATTTCCCACGTACTTCCTGTATTGATATCCATAATGCTGGATCTAATTGGATTTGTTTCTCCATCGTATCCAGCCATAATAAAGTTTGTTGTAATAAATCTTGATAATTTGATAATTGTAATGTTTGTGCATCTTGTAATTTTTGTTGTTCTTTTATACCATCCGATAATTTATCCCAACGTTCGCGTATATCACGTAAATCATTACGTATAATTTCCCTACCATTTGTTGCTGTATCCGGTAATAAACGTTCACCAATCATTGTTAATGAATTTAAACGATGTTCACCTTGATCTTTTTCAGTTAATAGAATTTGTAAACGATTTGTTTTTATTTCGATATTATCATTTGAATTTGTATTTTGTAGAATTTTCAAATTATCCTCTAAATTATTCAACCAATTCGATGTTTCGTTTAATTTATTTTGATATTTCTGATGGTCATCAACTATACTTTGCCAACGATTTATTACATCTTTACTTAAAGCAAGTAGCGTTTGATAACGATTACTTAATTGTAATAGTTGTGGTTTAATACGTTGTACACCACTTGTTTGTAATAATGTATGACTTTTATCAATGAAACTATCAATCTCTTTTTCTTTATTTGCAATTAATTCACGATTATTTTGATAGAATTTCAATTGATCGATTTTTTCGAGTAATGCAGCTTGTAATGGTTGATCGCGGAATTTAATTTCAATTTCTTTAAACCATTGATTGAGTTTATCCATGTCGGATTCGAAATCGTCCCATTGACTGACAGCATTCTCCAATTTCTCCACAATTTTATCTAAATAACAAAATAACAAAATTTATACAGACTAGCTACTCCAGCGTGTGCGATGAACCTCCATAACTCTGTTACTATTAGAGATGGTGATTTGAATTTTTAATTGAACGGTAGCCATGACTTATTGAGCGCATAGTTAGAGTTTACATTACACGTTACGCACTTGTTAGCTGCAAGGAAATTCTACCACACAAAAAAAAAAAACAAGTATGGTGCGCTACCGATTTTTTTAGCTACCGTTGATAGCAAAATCCAAGTCGATGTCTCAAATAACAACAGATTAATGGAGGTTCCCCGCTTCCCTGTGACAGCCTGTATTTTCAACCGCTATACAAGTAGATAGGAATCGAAATTGGTAAACTCACCGATTTCATTGAGATGTTGATTGAATCTTGCAAAGAATTCTTCTAGTTCTTGCGTCAAAATTTCGACGCCTTTGGTAGCCGTACTTTTGGCAACAATTAGAAATTGTTGTTTTAAATTGTCAAGTATTTGTTCACCTTCATCTTTATTGTGTTGTTTTAACATTTTCAAATATTCAATACGTTTTAATAAATCAGCTTTTTCACCATCAATCAAATTATATTCTTGTAATTTAGCATTTTGTTCATTCAACCAATGTTTAAAATTACCAATTTTTTGATTATATTGATTATGTTTATCAACACATTCTTCTAAATTCTTCAATAATTCATCCGATTTATTAACAATACTCATATATAAATGTTTGATCGATTGTAAATAAACAGTTAATGATTTATCTTGTGTTTGATCGACTAATTGTTGAGCTTTATCGCATACGGTTTCGACTAATTGTTGATGCGACATAATTTCCTGATGCATTATCTTATGATTTTGTAATTGGGCACGTTTTTCTTGTAATGTTGTTTTTAATTCCGTATGTTGTTGCATAGCTTTCTCAACATCTTTCAACCATTTTGTTAATTGTTCTTGACTAGTTGTAAAATCACTAAATTGTACTAAACATTGTTCTAATTTATTTGTTGATGTTTGTATATCATCGGTGAAACTATCCCATATTGTACGTAGATTACGTAATTGTTGGCGAATTATTTCACGACCATCTGGAGATGTGTGCTGATACAGTTTTTCACCTTTATCGATTAAATTCTCAAATTCTTCACTTTTTTGATTGCGCAATTCGATTAAATTACGAATTTGTTTTTGACGATTTTGTAAAATATCCAAATCACCAACTATATGACTTAAATCGGATAAATCTTCACTTTTTTCAGTTAGCCAATGTAAAAATTCATTATAATTCACATTGAAATCATGATGTTCTTGTACGAAATTCTCATAACGATTGATTGCATCTTTTATCAATTTCTTTAATGATTGATAACGTGTTAATAATTGTGATATTCGAGCATCACCTTCAATATGTTGTCCTAATTCATTAATTGTAACAAATTGATTGTCTTTATCGATAATTTCTTTTTCTAAATGTTGTAATTTTTCTAAATGATTACGTTTCGTATCTTCACTACTCTTTAAACTTTGATCTTTTACTTGATTCTCTTTTTGTTTTAACCAAACATCTAAATCTTGTATTAGTTGTTCAACTTTTGTATATTGATTATGGATATCGTTCAATTTTTGTTGGGCATCTTGACAAATTTCCAAAAACGATTTCCATAATTTCTCTTGATCAGCATAACTATTGATTAATACCGGATGTCCGGATGGTGCCGTTTGACCAACAACAATTTCCAATTGTTGTTTACATGAATCTAGAATTTTATCACCTTCATTTTTTTGTGATAATAGATTTTCAACTAATGCTAATTTAGTTTCTGGTGATTCTGTACTCGATTCGTCGACTAATAAATTAGCTTCAGTTGTTAAAGCACACAACCAATCGTGACATTTCTCGATAGCTTGATTATAAGCTTCATGATTTGTTACGAAATCTTCTACAGTTTCAATTCGTTCATTAACATTTTGCATTAATTTATTATATTTGGTCAAATTATCGTCTAATTGATTTTGAGCATCACCATCCGATAATTGTCCGATTTTATCTTGCAATTGTTCTAAAATCGTTTTATGTACATTGATATCTTGCAATAGACTTTTATAATTATGTAGAGTTTGTTTCTTTTCGATTAGAGTTGCGTCCAATTTCAATTCGGGCCCTAATTTCATTTGAGCCTCATCAATCCATAACCGTATCTGTTGTAAATTATCATCGAACGAATGGCGTTGTATTAGAATACTTTCAACTTGTTTATAAATTTCGTTGACTTTATCGATCAAATTTTCCGATTTTGTTCGTAAATTTCGTAATTCCGCTCGGATACTATCACGATTTTCCGGTGTTATGCCCGAAAATAGAGCTTCACCATGTTCGATAGCACGTCCTAATAATATTTGGCCAGTTTCTTTTTCATCGGCGAAATTTTTTAATTCTTGCAAAGTCGCTTGATTGGGTTTTGTTGAGATTTTGGCGAAATTCTTTACTTTATCATCAGCTTTAATCAACCAATCTTCAACATTTTTGATATTCTCTCGATATAGGTCGTGATAATTTTGCAATTCTTTCAATTTATTCAAATAATTCGTTAAGAATTTTACGATAGCTTGATAACGTGTATTGAAATGTTGGACATATTGGATGACACGCGATTCAGGCATTTCTTGGATTAATTCCTCGCTGATTTGTTGTAATTTTTTCAATTCCTTGTCGTAATTGGTGACGGTTTCTTGTAATTTTGTTATATCGGCAATTTTTTGGTCGATTTGATTGATATCGGTTTGATTCGAACTTTCCATTTTTACAGTATTTTCAATTTCTTTCAACCATATCGAAATATTCTCCGATAATTTATCGTATTGTTCATGTAAATCAATATTTTTCTCTAATAATTTTTTAGTCTCACCATAACTCTCTTTCGAATCTTTCAATTCTAATAATAAATGATCTTTTTCAGCTCGTAATAATTTCATAGCTTCAGGTGTTTCAATTTGTTGTAGTAATTCTAAAGAATTTGCCAATTCATTGCAACGTTGATCGCAATCATTCAGAATATTCTCAATTGGCATTAATGTTTTCAATTTGATTTCTAAATTATATTTATCGCTTGTAGCTTCCGGTGAACACCATTGAATTTTCTCTTTATGCGTTGCAATAATCCGCTGTAAAGCTCCATATTTTTCATTATGGAATTTCTTCAAGAAATTCAATAGACTACTTTCAATTTTATTCGTTTGTATTAAAATATTATCGTAACGTTTCTTTAATAATTGTTGTTCTTTAGGCAAATTACTTTCATTAAAACTCGGATATAGCGTCTTCATTTGTTGAATATCATCTTCGATTTTCTTCAAATTCGTTTCAGTCTTTTGTAATTCGTTTTTCAATTGTCGCACATTGAGGAGACGTTCCAAAATTTTCGTATTATCACCACTCAAATCTTCACATTTAACAATATCCTCACGTAAATTACCGATGGTTGTGGTGACCAATTTGATGTTTTGTCGAATGTTCTCTTCGTTTTCGCCGAAATTATTGACGATTTGTTCGAGTTTCTTTGCATTTCTTTCAACTTCATCAAATTGATCTTTAATCAATTTCATTAAAGTTTGCAACGTTGGTATTTCTTTGTTGTTACTCAATTTGATTAATTGTTGGTATTTTGTTGGGATACTTTGATTCAATCGTTGTTGTGCTGGTAATTCTTCGCGATATTTCGCTAATTTCCCACGTGCCGATTCGATTTCATTTGGACGTTCATAAGCAATGGCCAATGAATTATTTTGTTCGTTCAACCATTGTAATAAATTATTTTTGGTATCGTCAATATGTTTCCATATTGTTGCTTGTGATTCGGTTGTTTGTACCGTTTTCAATAGTTTTTCATAAATTTCCGACCAGAATTTTTGGATATTTTGTGTTTCATTTTTAATTTCATCATCAAGTTTCGGTATAATTTCACCTTTCTTCGATAAATTCACACCTTTAACATCAACAATACGATCTAGATTCGCTTTAATTTTACGCAAATTCTCCAATAATTTCTTTGATTTGTCACAATTTATATTGGCTTGAATCAAATCAGTTGGTGTTTCTATATTATTTAGATTTTCATGTATTTTCTCCAGATCTTTCCGAATATTTGATGTCGATTCAAGAAATTCATTCCAATTGAAAATAATATCGGATAATCTCAATTTTTCTTCATTAATATTTTCATTTAATTGATGCCAATTTGTTTCAGTTTCAGATATTTTCAATTGTATAACTGAAACATTTTCTATATCGTTTTTCATTAGAATTACAGCCTGTTTCCTTAAATCTTCTTTCATTTTAATTTTATCATTTTGTTGATCCAATAATTGTTGTAATTTCTCAACACCTTCTGGTAAATGTTTCGAACTTTCCAAATTATTCAGAATCTTATCTAATTGTATTTTAGTTTGTTTTAAATTATCGTCGATTTGTTGTTGTAATTTATCGAATTTCTGCCAATTTTGTTTCAATTTTTCAACATTATCCAATTTTTGATTTAATTCACTCTTCAAATTGATGGTTTTAATTTCAATATCACGAACTAAATTATCAGCAGTTTTCGGTAAATTCGTTTGTTTATCTAGAATTCTAATATCGTGTATTTGATCGATTTGTGGACTTTGTTGTTTCCACACAATAATTTTCGTTATAATCATATCGAGTTCTTTAATTAAATTTTGTAGAGTATCTTGCGGTAATTTACCGCTATCTATTTGATTTTTAATGTGAATCAACTGATTGTTCGTATCGTTATACCAATTAATCAAATCACCCCATTGTTCTAAAGCTTTCTTTTTATTCCGCAATTTTTCATCAATACCTTGATAATTCTCAACTAAATTCGTATATTCTTGATTCAATAATTGATTGTCTTCTTTTGGTGTGTTCAATGTAATTTCTTTGATTTCATCGTAAATATTCGTAAAAATCGGTAACTTCTCCGAATGTTCTTGATTCAAAGCTAAAACATTAATTAAACTTTGTTCGATTTTATCCATTGGTATATCCTCAATTTCATCGACGTTAGCTTTCAATTTTTCCAACCAATTTGAAAATTCCAACATTTTCGTTTGGAATTCCTGTTTTATCAATATAGCATCGGAAATTTCATTGATTCTACCACGTACATTTTCGCCTAATTTTGTTATTTGTCCTTTCAATTCTTGTATACGATTTTTAATTAAAACAGCACCATCCGGACTGATATGATGACTGATAGTATCACAATTTTGTTGTAAACTAATCAATTTTGCTTGTTGTTCGGATATTTCATTATTAAATAATTTCAATTTAGTTAATTCTTTTTCTAATTTATCGATTTGCGGTGTTTTTAAATTAATCGAATATTCCGACAATTGTTTATTACTATTTAAAATCCATGTTTCTAGATTATTCGTATTTGTATCGAATTGATTCCAATTCGTTACTAATTTATCCAATTTCTGTCCCCATTGTTGTCCAGTTTCATTAACTAAAATCCAACGTGTTTGTAAAGCATCAATTTCATCTGGTGCATTAGCTTTCGAATTAATCTCTTCAATTAAATTAACAACACCATGTAATTTCTTTTGTTGTAAATCACAATCTTTAAGGAATTGTTGATTTTGTATTTGTAAATTTATTGCTTCTTCTAATGTTGCCGGTTTTGGTAGACCCATTTGTGTTTTAATTTCAGCACGTTCAATCCATGGTTTAATTTCGTGTATATGTTGTTGATAATTTTGCCAATTTTTCAAATCACGATCTAGAATTGTAGCATGATCGGCAACATTACGATTAATTTTAACAATACATTCTTCTAATTGACCAACTTGAGCTTGTAATTTTTTTGCATCAGGATTATCATCAATTACCAATTGGGTAGCTTCATTATTTAATTGTTTTAATAAATCCAACTTTTCATTCAATTCCGATTGTAATTGTGTTGTTTTTGTTATTTTCTCTTCCGGTGCTATTGTATCTTCTTGTACAGCTGATAATAAATGTGGTGCATTTTGTACACTCCAATGTTGTAATTGATTGAGTTTATTTTCGAAATTCAACCATTTTGTATTGTATTGTTCTAAAAATACAACTTTTTCTTGAACATTTTCAAGAGTTACATTTAGACGTTTCTCAATTTCATCAACTTCACGTTCAATAGTTGGTTGTTTGTCGGTTGGAGTTACTTTAACCAGATTTTGCGATAAATCACGTAAACGTCTCAACATTTCTTCTATAGCTTCACGTAAACGTATCGCCATTTCTTGTTTTGCCAATAATTCCGCTGGTAAATTACTCGAATTATATTGTCCGGGATTTAAACGTTTCAATTCTTGTTCAGCTTTCAATAATAATTCGATAATTTCATTTTTCTGTTCTGTATAATTCATCCATAAATGTTGTGTATTTATTAATTTATGTAATTTTTCAACTGTTTCATTGTAAGTCTCTTGCCAACCACTTTCTAATGTTTTAACTTCGTCTTGTACAAATTTCGGTGCATTTGCATCTTTTATCAATTCTTTACCTTTTTGTAGCATTGACATAATTTTCGGACGATGTAAATCTAATTGTGTAATTGATGATTCTTGATGTTTAATTGCTTCATTTACAGTTTCCAAATTATGTAATTGTTGTTGTTGTTTCGGTTGTTCACGGACTTGTTTTAAAAAGTTGTGGATTTCTTTAACATCACGACGATAAGTGTAACATTTTGATAATGTATCAGTTTTTACCATTGTTATTTCTAATGATGGTATCAAATTCTTATAACGTGTTATTAATGCTTCCAATTTTTTCTGTTCTAATATAGCTTGCTGTTCAGGACAATGCGATGTTAGAGAATCTAAAGTTTGCACCAACCATTTCATATCTTCACGTTTAGAATCGGCATCTTTACAAATATTCTAGAAACAAAAAACATTCTATTACCATCAAGAACAACGAGATACAGCAATACTCTCTCGTATGACTTGAAAAAAAAAAAGAGAGTTTGTCTGTATGAATATTTCCAAATTACCATCATCTTTCTCAACTAGACCGCCATTTAGGAAGCATTGAAAAGTATTAGTAGGCATTATTTTAAGTTATGTACAAATCTAAATTGTCTAAATTTCTATAGCGACTTACCTGAAAGACGGCTTTCTCCCGTTCGAATTCCTCCATTGTATTGACCTCATTGAAAATATTCTTCAATGTATCATCAACATCATCCATCCATTTAACCATTTTATCGAAACGTTGATGATAATTGTCCCATTTTTCCGGTATTTGTTCCAATTGTTGTTGTAAATTAACTAGTTTCACATTGATATTCTTCCATTGTTGTTCAGCTTTATCATATGATTCTTGTAATGTTTTATCGTTCGGATAATGTATTTGATAAGTGTTTGCAATTTTTTGTAAATTCTCTAAGCATTGTTGGATTTGATCGAATGGTCCTTTATTAATTGTAAAGAATTCTTTATTACGTTTCAAAATTCCATCGATATTTTCTTGTTTTGTAAATTGTAAATATTCAATATTGATTTCTTTATCAATTTCCTTCAAATAATAATTGAATGTCGTCTCATCTAAACGAAATTCTAGACGCATCAGATGTAATGGAGCAAACGATAGGATTTCCTTCCATTTATTTTGTAATTGTTGCACCGACGATAATATCGATTTATGTTGTTCTTTTGGTAAACAATTACATAAATCTTGTGCTGTTTGTACTAAATCATGTATCCAACGTTCATTAACTGATTGAAAGAAATTCTTATGTTCTTCAACAATTTCTTTATTATCTATACGTTTTTCATTTATCAATTTTTCAGCTGTTAACAACCAATTCGATATGACACGTTCACATTCTGTGAAATTGAACCAACAACGTATCGCTTCTTGTAAACGTTGCTCCCATAATTGACTATTTTGTGTTACATAATTGAAACGATCATTCAATTGTTCCATTTTCGTTGTTGTTTCTTGTACATCCGGATTATTGATTTGATCTATTGATTTTATAATATTCGTTAGTAATTTATTTTTACTATCCAACATTGTTTTATAATAGATTGTACGTGTGAAAAATTGTTTCAAACGATCCAATTGATCTTTCAATAATTCACGATCAACTTCTAAACTTAAACTACTTAAAACCGCTTCAGCTTGATCTAACCAATTATTGATTTCTTTTTGGCCATTTTCTAATGATTGTTGTTGAACTAATAATTGATTGAATAAATGGATTTGCATTGGTATTAAAGCTCGTACTTTAACTAAAACTTCTTTTTCATGTTTCAATGTCGACATCATTTTATCGACTTCATCACGTGATAGATCTTGTATTAAAGTTTGGAAACTTTTACTAACATTCTTAAATAAATTCTCAATTTCATCAACTTCACTTTGTAATTTCATTAAACGTTCTGTATGTTGTCGTATACGTTCAATTGAACCTAATTGTGGTTGATTTAGAATTTCCTCACTATTCCGCAACCAATTCGATAGAATTTCTAAACCATTACGGAATTCTTTACGATTTCTCAATAAATCACCAACTTGACTGTATTTACAAACTATCGGATATAATTTCTCCCATCTTTCTGTTATATTTTGATATGAATCTCTTAATTCTTGTGCAATTTGATCATCACATGTCGCTATCAAGAAACTAACAGTATCGCCTAGTAATTGATAATTATCACGCCATATGGTTATATCCTGGAAGAATTCCATACGTTCATCTTCATTATTTAATTCGATAGCTTTTTCAGCTTTATTCAACCAATTTAGAAATTCTATAGACAATGAATTCCAACGACGCCAATAAGCAACAATCTCTTCTAACATACTTTGTATACAACGTAATTCCATTGAAACATTCTTCCAACGTTCACCAATATCTCGTATAAATCTATCAATTTCAATCGTTTCCCGTTTATCAATATTACCATCACGTTTATATTCTTCAATTACAGCTTGCATATCAATATAAGCTTTATTAAATTCTTGAAAAATATGATTTTTTGATACAAAATTACGATATTGTTCTAATAATTGTAAGACACGATCAATATGGCCATATTTGCCACTCCACAACTTCAATTTGGTCTCGGTCAATTGCAAAAATGCAATAAGGCAACACTAAAAAGAAAAATGTATATTGATTAGAATTTGGAAAATTAGAGCTTTCCAGTACACAAAATTTTCATGTAATTTTTTTTATTACAGAAAATATGTACAGTTTAAGATGAATCGGGAGATATTGAGAATGCTAGGGAAATTATTCAAGTGAAGGCTAGAAAGAAAATTGTCTGGAAAATATCTAAAGTTGATCGAAATTGGTAATTCAAGATAAAAAATTATTGGAAAATAGAAAACTGAGGAGAAGTGTCGGAAGGTTTTTATATCGGAATGTTTTTGATCGGCATATTGTGATGGTAATGGTGGATTTAATATAATTTGATTACCTTATGTTCGAGGAATTTCAGTCGGACGCGTCGTTGTGCCGCTTCAGGTCCAATTGAATTCAGTCTAACAGCCATATTGTTCAACTGTTCAGAAGGCACTTCTCTGGACAACGGACCATGATAAGCATTATTAAATTTCTCTTGGACAATTGGTAAATCAGCAAAGAACAATTTATGTTCTTCTAATTTTCTACTAATAATCGATGCAGTCTCTTCATTCATAATTGTCGGTATATCATCATCGAAATAAATTAATTTCTCCGCTTTAGCTAACCATTCACCAACAAATTTCAAATCATCAATCAATAAACTATCTAATAACCATAACCAATAATATAATTGTTGTTCGAGTTTCTTCCATAATTTCGTTATATCATACCATGATTCTTTTGTTATCGATATAACACTTTGTGTTTCAATTAAATTCTTCAGTTTCAAATATAATTTCTTTTTATCATCAACATCATTTCTAAATACTAAATATTCTTGATAATTCCTCGATAATGAATTTGTTTGTTGTAAATGTTCCAAATATTGTGTCTTTTTCATTAGCCACGATAATAATTCACTATATTCCTCTTGTATAGCAATAATAGCATCCGGACCTGTACTTTTCGGTTCCGGATATTTATGTAAAAATTGTGCAACATAAGTCATAATCGATTTCTCATCTGGTTTTGGTACATCCACATCTTCCGGATCTAATAATCGCGTTATGCCCAATTCATTTTCGGCTAGATCAAAAGCTGTTTCTAAACGTGCACGATTTGATGCTTTCTTCATTTCAGCAATACTAACTAGATTTTTTTTGATAGCATCTATAATTGCTAAAAATGCTATACCATCACGCCAACTAGCACCGAAATCTCTTATTTCAATACCGGAATCACTTGGTAAAGCATTCGATACCCAATTTAATAGAGTTTTACGTGCTCCTTGTTTCCATTTGTCTTTTGATGATGTTGTACCGGCACTTTCTAAACTACTTGTACTACCGAATTGAGCCAAATATTCCAAAGCACGACTATTCTCCTCAATCTACGATCAAAATTAATACACAAATAATTACTATAATTAAATTGAATTTAGAAGAATCATATAGAACTCGCTCCAAATTTGCAAAACTACAGTCACTCACCCAACTGTAAGCCCATTCCTTACGAAGCTTTTAGAATTACAAAAAAAATTTAATATACATTTTTTTTTTTTTACTAAAGGCAAGCTATCAAAACTAATATAGATTTATTTTCAATATAAAAAAAATTGATTTTTACCTGGAAATATAGAATTATCGTCCAAATCAATCCTAAAACAACTGGCGGTCTCCCATCCACCAAATCGCTAGCATTGATATTGACTAATTTGATGCGTTTATTTGTTAGAAATTGTAACGCAGTATTGGCATTACTTAGAAAATGTGGTCGTCGCAAGACTCTACCTCTCTCCACAGGCTATAAATTCAATTCAAATTAGTATCAATAATTATTATTATTATTATTGATAATAATATACCAGTCTTTCTCCTGATAAAACTTCTAATAAGGCCAGCAATTTCGTACCATCTTTTAAATCTTCAATCAAATCGTCGACTCGAAGCGGTGGAACTCGCTATAATTAAAAAAAAAATAATTAATAAATTTTTTAAATATAAATATTTAGTTTTCGTATTCAACCGTTTGACATTTGAAGAGTTAATTTGCGTGAATACGAAACTAGATCTGAACTTATACTGGATTTATTCGAGCAATGATTCCCGTACCAAGCACGATGATATTTTTCGATAAATCTAATGAAATATCAATCGACAATTGGATTAATTGGAAATGCTTCGCTTTTAATTATTATTTATTATTATTTTTTAGGGAATATTAGAAATTACCTTAGAGAGGTACGAATTGATCCAATTGACGAAGGTTTTCTTCTGGACACGTTCCTGTTCATCTGTAGAAAGAAATTCAAAAAGAGATTCATTATAAGTCAAGATCAAGATCAGAGTTTATGAGGAATTGGATTATTTGTGGCTGTTCTTTATTTGTTTATTTTAGGCTTAATTATTTTCATGTGAGATTACAAAAAAAAAAAAATGTAAAATTGAGGTGAACTATGATTGTTTATTTTTTAGATTCAAGGTGAAAACAACACTTTTTTTATATTATTATTTACTTTAAGTGGGTAGAATTGAATTATCTTATACTTTATAATATTTTTTTCAAATGGGAAAAGTTACAATTTACTTAAAAATAAAACTGATTGGATTATTTCTATTTTTTTCTTTCTAATTCACGTTGAATAATGAATGTAGTTTTTAATGAATTGATTACAATTTATTATTGTTAACAGTACTATTGTGTAATAATAAATAAATAATAATAGAAATAATGACATCAGTTGCTATTTTTGAATAAATCTGTTTGCAAATTATCCTGGCTTATATTATGTGTGTTGGAAATTTTTAAAAGTTCAAACAATCATAATATGGAAATACAGCGGTTGTTAATTGATATTTTGATTAATTAAAAAAATATATATAAGATCGATAATGTAATTGATATCTTATCAATAAACACATCAACGATATGATTGAAAGATATATTAATGGATTATAAATAAATAAATAATATGGTTTTATAAATAAATGTTTCAATCAATGCCTCAACCACTCTTTACCTCTAAACTTTAACCGCACAACTGAAGGAAAACTCGTCAAACTCCAAACTAAAAGTTCAAAGCTTTCCGAGCTTTATTCATTATATGTATATAAAAATCATAGATTGCGTGTACATATTTTATATATAAATGCCATAGTTTTTGTCTTGAAAAAAAAAGGTTCATCCTATATACCTACGATGATAAATGATCACGGAAGAAAATTCAAAAATCAATGAAAATACTTTTATATTTAATATATATAGTTGTATTCCAACAAATCCTTCAGCTCTTACCGAATTCTATATACAATCGATTATTATTGAATAATAGAATTACAGTATTTTCGAATTAATAGGGGATTAGAACCGGAGTTGAATACGATTGTAGAGGAAAATCCTTTTGATCACGCACATGCTCAACTTCAGATTTCCAAATTGTGGAGACATTTGTGTCATCTTCAGTTGATGGTATTCTTTTATACTCCAACTAAATAAATAATAAAATACAAAAGAACATCGACTTTTACTTTTGTATATTGTACAATTGAGTTGAATCAACAAAACTTATAGTAACTAATTGTAAAATTGTTAAAATCCATCTGTAATATGAAATATTACTAAAATCATAGATATCTATAGTAGAAGTATAGCGTGACCCATCAAAATGCACCGCAAAATTTTTGTAAAACAAACTATCGATTGGTAATTATAGTAATCGAGAATTAATGAAAACTGCTTTGTAATGCAGTAATTATAACGGAGCAACTTTTGTTTTGACGACATTAACTATTACAGGATGTTTCAGGGAGTGCAGGGAAGCTCATGAGTCTGTTGCTACTCAAGATGCGCCTTGAATTTTCCTCTGAATGATCGCACAATATATACATAATCATTTTCATTGAAATGTCCCAACATGGAGCAGAGAGAACAGTAATATTATATATTGAGCAGACTTATTTTGTATAAAATCGTAAATGATACAATGTAACATAGTAAGCATTACCAGAATAATGGTAATGAATCCTTTTTGACATGGTATCATTTACGAATTTATAAAAAATAAGGTTGGTTATTATATTATACATAATGGTAAATATTACTATTCTCTTCTATCAGTGTATACAGGCTGGCATAGACGAATAAGATTTTATGGTTCAAAAAATCCTAATACGACCTTAAGTTTGGAAAATTTGGAAATTTTTTAAGCACTTGGATAAAAATTCAGGACATAACTTACTAAAACACTTTTTACCCTTCTTCCACCTATAAAATCTAAAGGGTACATATTTTGACTAAAGTAAATAAGGCTTTCGACAATATAAGGTGGTTGGCATTCTAAAGAAAATATAAGTTTGCTGCAACACTTTGGAAATAATAGAAATAATTTGAATTGAACTATCGTTTAATGGAAAATGCAAGTCTATTTTTTAAATAGCAACAAGGTTATGGAGATCCCTTGCGCCCCTGGGCCAACCTGTATAATCCATTGAAGTTCAATTTGAAACGATTTTGTTCCAAAAAAAAAATTGATTGATTCAAGAATAATTTACGAAAAAAGTAAGAATAGTGGTCTACAGTTTATAGTAACTTTTTGTTTTCATTAAGACAACCCTTGTTCAACCGATGTTGAGTCCATATTCAGCTCATGTTTGGCCAAAAGATCCTGCAAAACACTCTATTGCGACCCAAAGAAATAAATCTTCATACGGTCTATATATACAACTCGTTTCTATGTTTGCTTTGCGGCTCGAAACAAAACAGTTTTTCAGATTGCAAACCGTTGCCAATGATAGTGGGCAGAAATGTCCCGGTATCGCTTCTATATCATCTGTCAGAATTGCAAACGAAATTTTTCTAAGGTGGTATTGGAAATATCGCATAATACACGAGACTATGATTGTAGCCCTCGACTTCGGCTCGGACAATCAACGCTTACCCTTGAGCAGGAGGAATCGTGTTAGTCCCTCCCTAGTCATACAACTATTCTATTGCTCAAGGAATGGGAGTAAACGTAAGCTGAGTTGATTTGGGATCGCTATATAATCACAAAAATCGATTTATACTCAATAATTTTGGAAATTCGACCAAATTATTAACGATTTAAAATTTTGAATAAAAATATTTCTCTTTATAGATAAAAATTCCAATTTCAATTAAGTATGAATATTAATGAAGTTATTAAAAATTTCTAGTTTTATTTATCAATAAAATACTTAATATTATGTCAATCATTTTCGATAATTGTATTACCAATGATCGTATATAGCCAAAAAATTCAAACTATGACACAATCGATCAATTTAATGTATCTTATCTGTTCGGTTCTAATTCTCCCAATAAACAATTTATAAATAATTAAATTTCGATAATAATGACGAATTATTTCATTTTCTCATATTTCTAGAAATAATAAAAATAATTTACAAAAAAAAAAACAAAATATGACCCAAAAATCTATCTAAAAATAAACAACAATGATTATCATATATTTAAACATTCAAATTAGTTTTAATTGGCTTGTTTGCTTTTGATTATTATACGCCAATTCTTTGCAATTGTGCGCTTTTTCGTAAATTATCCGGTGATAAATTATATTATTAATAATTTATTATTATGTAAATATTATGGTTCGATTCTTTTTATTTTGATCAAATCCCATGTCAACTTTATCAAAATATGCCTCTACGATAACCCCAACTATAAACATATACATATGTATATACAATTATTTATCGCATATTTAAATTAAAGCGTTATTACCATAATTATTGTCAAATTTAACAATGATATCATTGTAAATATTATACAACCGATAATCCGGTGGGATTATTCCTTTTTTTTTAATAATTAACGATAATATTAATGTTATAAAATTTCGATAATACCTCGTATATGGGCGATGTGTTCATCATATTGCGATTTGCTTCTAACCAAATTCAATTTGTTATTAGTATTTGTATTAAGGAAACTTTGCGTTTTATATTCTTGATACCATTCCGAATTCGAGCTAGTTGTTGTTATTTTACTACTATTACTACTACTAGATTGATCCCATTCATTAGATAATCCATCATCTTTCGATCTATTTAAATTCTCATCAACCAAACTCGACATACTTGATGTTTTTGAAGTTGTTGTACCGATTAAATTACTATTATTCGATAAATATGCTGAATCTTCCATTAAAATTTCGTCTGAAGGCGAACGACTTGTTGTTTGTAATTTTTTGATTGTTGTCGAATCGAATTGACGTACAGTTTTACGTAGTGTGACTTTTTCAAATTTTACAGTTTTCATACCAGATGATAAATCACCTTCTTCTGTTGTTGTTGTTATTGTCTCCTAAAATAATTATTTTTTTTTCTCATTTTTGATTCTATATTTTCAAAATACAGCAATTCTAGATTTTAGATAAATAGAAAATCGATCATCGACAGACGATAGCGTGACATTAATTATTACGACAAAAAAAAACAATTTAATAAATAAAATGGAATAAAAATAGAAAAATTCGTTATGGTAGGTTGTGGCCGGATTATAATTGAAGATTATTAGATAAAAAAATTCTAAATAATCAATAAATTCCATGACCTTAACATCAAAATTCTATTGAATAAGGCTATATAAAATATGACATAATTTTCTAATAATTTCTAGAATTCTGTATATTCTTTCATTAAAATAAATATATGTATATGTAAAAAAAAAACATGCCTGAATTGTGCCATCCGGTTGCACTTCATGCGACCGATGCACTACATGTCTTGGTGTACCAGGCCTTAAAACAACTTGTTCTTGTAATTGATGATGTTGATGTTCTAAATTTTTATATTTATCATCTAATAAACGTTTTTCGAATTGATCAATTTCATCATCATTATCATTATCAATATTATCATCTGCAGATGATGTAGAGCCGGTCCACACCTTTTCAAAAAAACTAACACGATCTTTAAGACGTTTTTTTGTTGTAGGCGAAGGACTTTCTTGTCTTTCCATTTCTCGTTCCACCGGATCTTTCCGTGGATGATATTGATGATTATCACTCATTTTATTTTAAATTATCCTTCCTCTATATGTAATAATAATATGAATCGCATATTTTTTGTTATTGTAAGAAATTATTTTATTTTAATAGTTATTGCGTTGTTATCTGAACCGCGAGACCGTTCGATACTGGAGTATAATGGAAAAAACATGAGCAAAATGTTAAAAGGACGAATAGAGAGAGGACATGCTACGAGACGATTACATCGGACGGTTTCGAATTACATACGAACACATTCGATATTATTATTATTATTATTATTATTATTATTATTATTGTATATCAGGATTCTACTTACAATTAGAATCCTTTCAAATTACAAATAAAATCAACAACAACAATAAAAAAACAATTATTTTATATTAGAACAGGTCATGGATGACAAGTTGATTTACTTAATGCAAGTGTGCATTATAATGGTTATAAATAAAATGCATTCGCACTCGATTCCTCATCTATTAATAAATCATTTTCTAATCGCTATCTTTCTATAAATCTGCACTTTTTTTTAAAATTTAAAACAATAAAAATTATTAGATAATATATCGAATGATTGTTATTGACCGCAATTGTTGCCAAATAAAACAATCAAAACAGCTTGATAAATATTAATAACATTAACCGATTTTCTAATTATTCGAATTAAATTGAATTAAAAAGGAACCATTCTATATCAACAAGGAAGACCAATGGAAGCTCTTTTCCCCGTTGATAGATAGACACCGAAAAAGCCTTGATTCTTGCGGCGCCAATTGAACAAATAACACAAAAATACAACCTTGACACTCAAATTAAATGATTCTAATTTTCTATTTTTATTATTATTATTATTATTGTGACTCTGTCAAATATTTTAATAGTTGTTTTAATTAATTCCATATAATTATTATTGTAAACATATGTTTTTTTTTGTGTATTGAATAATTCGTATACTTCCGGTTATATTATAGCTTATTGCGTCTTTATATAATAAAGTAAATATAAAGGGCTACGTTTGTCTAATATTTAAGAATTCAAATAATCCCAAGGGTCAACCTTAATGTTTATCGATTTCTATTGTGGTGGATGAAATCATCATTTCGTAACAATCTAAATATATAACACAATTAATATAATCGGAGGGAGAAAACGAACGGGAAATAAAATTGACCCTTTTTTTTTTAATCTATTAGAATTTCCCCGGAAAATTACGCAACGATTCCTATTATTATTGTGATGTTCGATGATTTTCAATGGATTTGAAACCTTTCAAAATTTATTATCCATCGAAGACATTGTTTGCATCAAGTTAATTTAATTAATTGTTAGAACTGGGTTTTGAAATTTGAGAAAAATTTGAACTATCACAAAAAACATATACATACTCATTATTGCATGTATCTTTTTACATTATAATATCAAAATTTATGGGTAACTTCACTTATGGATTTGTTAATAAAAAAAATCGCTATATGCAGTTAAGAATTTGCAGTTGTTTGACCACACAACAACAACAACAACAGGGCCGGAGTCGTACTCAAAAATCAACCAAATTGAGAACCCACAATTTTACTACGTATTTAAATACAAATAATAATAGAGATCGGATTATTAGTGCAAGTGCTGTAATAATAACGATCTGTTTCACCGTTGATTATACGACTTTTTTTATGACTTCTCTAATTGAGGAGATGATAAACGTTCTTGAGGATCTAAAAGACTATTTGAACAACAGTTTTTGTATACCTATTCGTTAAATAGATAAAATTAATAATAAATCAATCTCCCTAATAAAAATAATTCTAAATGCTCAGAACATAAACTAAGGCCCGCGCACCACTGGGGCTTCACCTAGTCTCTACCAAGTTTCGCTTTTATTTACAATCAAATAGATCCCGAATGAATTTAGTACAGATCTATGCACATGTGTCAATATAAAAATTAGTTTGAAACTATTCTTCAACTACTTTGTTACTCCTTCTAGATATTAGCGAATAGAGAACTAGAACCATAAGATTATATAGTTTTGAACAAATTTTATTCACGAACTCTGTCCAACGGTACAAAATCGTTCGAGATTTGATCCGCGGAAAGCTTGATTTTGAGATGGGTCCACAAAAAATGGCTTTTCCAAGAGAGCCTCTCGTACTATACAGGCTGGTCCACCTGGTCTTACAACTCTGGCTCTAGTGGGTGCAAAAAAAAAACGGACTCGACGATCTAAAGTACAATATTTAGTGAACATTTTGACGTTAAAACGATTTCCCAAACTTTAAATCTTCGAGTACATTTTTTTTCTCTGTACTAGAACCAGAGTTTCTACAAGACTAGGAAAGTCTCTGGTGGATCACTCTGTACAAGCTCAAAAACCAATGGCTTAGAAAAATTGTATTTACACAATAAGATATCGTTATCTTTATTGATTGAATCGACTGAAAAACAGTAGAACTTGTTTTGGGCGGGTATCTATGAAGAAGCGGAAAGCATCTGTTGAAGGAGCATTTCTTAGAGCTTTTATAATACTGCTCTGGATTGTAATTGTCAAAGTAGAAATATAAAATATTAACAGGAATATTAACGGCAAGATTGCGTGCCTTTAGAGATCAACTTTCAAGAGTTTCCATATACAAGGAAGGGAAATTTCTCAGGAAAATAATAGATAATGAAATAAGCGTTATCTCTTAAAAGAGAGAAGGCCAATTGGAAAGTGTCCGGCTAATAGAGGTAAATTTCTTGGGGAAATAATAAATGGTGAAATAAGTATTGTGTCCGTGTCCGCTCAATAGAGGTCCTGCTTTATTGAGTTCACATATTAAAAGTGCAAGTAATTAGAAAGTGTCAGGTCATGGGAGGTGTCCGTTAAGAGAGGATTTACTGTATTTCTTTGGAGCAGCATTTGAGAAATTATAAATAATTTTCTTGCCAAAATATTTTTTGAAAGTCACAGTTGCACTTTTTGTTTCCTCCAATTGCGGAACGTTCTATATATCTCAACTCTATTACTTTCAAAATAGGATTTTTTTTTTATCAAAGTGAAGCCTCAAAAATAGGACAAGACAATATAACAAAAGAAAAACAATCTCTAATTTGAATTTGACTTAACCGAAACCCGGACTATTTAATCTAACAATAAGTGACCGATAGGACCGGAATACGAAACCGACTCGATTTTATCTAATTTTTCTTCATATTTCCATTATCCAATAATATAGAAACTATAATATTAACTTTCGCTTTTCTACTATTTTTCACAGTTGACGGTATAATGAAAAAATTATATAATTGTTGATTAAAATTGAATAGTTGAAACAAAAAGATGGGAAGGACAACAACTCAAAGTGTAATACGAATTTCGACGTCGCAACCACCTACGATTGTCACAATCTAATTTTTTTTTATTTACTTGAAAATAAAAATTATTAATTTGTATTTTTGGATTTTATTTGTAATTTACAACAAAATCGAAATGATTTCACTTCTATATTTAATTATTACGTTGATTCTATTTTTTTATTTATCGCTTAAAGGACGATATATTGATCCTGAATATATTGCAAAATTCAATCAATTGTTTATTTGAATATTAAATAATTTAGTCGGCAATGAATTTATGTTCTCATTATAACATTAACTTGTTGATAGAAATAAATATATATAGACGGTGAAATTAAAGGAATCATTAAAAATCATCAACCTTGACACGCATTGTTTATTTATTAAAAAAAAAAAATGTTTTGGTGTCTGATCATGTCGAGGTTTTGCAATTTCAGAACAACTTTCGCTTTCATCAAACCTAAAATAAGATTCTAATTAATTAATTTATTTTTTTTAGAAATTCTGCAGAATTGTATCCATTTTTATTTATTTCCCAAACAATTCACACGATGATACATGAATTGATAGACCTCACATTGTGTTGTTCTATACATATACATATATATATGATTTTTTTATGATTTTGTTGATTTTTAGATTGGTTTAAAATAGAAAATTCTATTATAAATAGATGTATACGGTATTTAAAACAGAATAAAGTGGTTCATAAAATTCATTTAAAAATAGATACAGGAGTGTCTGTCCTGCTTTTATAAATTCCCCAGTCTTTCAAAGTCTGAATCATTTATTCAAGTTTTCTTTTATACATATATCCATCTGGGAAATTTCATTATCACAATACAAATCAAACGAAACAATTTTTCTTTCAATTTATTATTATTATTTTTTTGGAATTTCAATATTAAATCGATTAATGAGAATTGGCATGGATTCAATATACAAAATTTGAAGTTGAAGGTGAATGTGAGGTGAATAAATCTTTGACCTCACTTATATTCATCAGACAAGCCTTTAACTACTATATATGGGGATAAATCAAAAAGTTATCAATTAAAAGCAACAAAATTGAAATGGGAACTTTTTGAATAATGCAAATCCTGCCAAACTTATTACAATTTTCAAATGAAATTTATTTCCCTTCGTCATGTAAAATGCAAATAATTAAGGTGAAAATTTTTTGAAGTGAAATAAACATATAAATTCAATACTTATCCCGACCCCAATTTCCTTTTCGATTGAAGGCAATTTCTTGTTCATTACATTCCAAATTTGGCTACAACATTTTTTTCCTTTGCAATTAAAAAAAGTTGTTAATAACACCTGAAAAATTATTGGAAAATTCGATGGAAATTACAGGAATTTAGCCAGAAATTTTAAAAGAAAATATGTAAAGTGATAGAGAAAAATTGAATTTAGAAAAAATAAAATTATCTAGAAATTTTTGAACGTTTATACGGGGTGTCGCGAAATTGAAGAGTAAATTTCTAATTCTAGAATTATACAATTATAGATCGTGAAAAAGCTACATCCCCTTAAAACCGGAAATTGTCTCAATTTGGCGGTTTTTCAGTGAAACGAGCTCGACAATTATCTCACAAGTGGCGAGTAGATCTAAATGTCACGTTGCACTCAACCCTGAACTGCTCCTTGAGCTGGAGAAAGAGATAGAAGTCGCTGGGAGCTTAACATGAAGAACAGGATGGACGTTTGAAAAACACGGAGCCTGCTTCACGATTGGCTTGATGTGTGGGTACGTTTTTCTGGTAAAACAGATCTCCAGCTTTCAGTTTTCCACTCCTTTTCTCCTTGATGGCTTCCCAAAATCTTCTCATTCAGCTAGCATAGTGTAAGGTAATTGACTGTCCCTTCGGAATACCAAAAAAATGCACGCTATAAATGTTTGCGCAGAGCTTGCGATTTCGAATTTTTTCGGTATCTATCAAAACAGTCGTTTCCGAGTCATGGTTTGTTGTTCACTCTCAGGATCGTAATGATAGATCCAGGTCTTGTCCATTGTCAAAAATCGTGTAAAAATTCAGCCCGGATCAGGCTGATAATATTCAAGATTTGCTTTCTGGGATACCTTGTTCCACATCTTTTTATTCCGTCAGCGAAGTAAACGGACGGCATAACTGTCGTTTTTGAGTTTGCTATTGTTATTTAGCCGCATGTGACATTCATCGCCGGGGATCTTCTGAACACTGCCTTATGATAAGATTCCGGATTACAGCTAAATATCTAATAGTGACTTTTTGGCCAGCTAAAGCTAGATATTCGACTCATTTTTACATTTTCGCCAGTGTGGGAATTAAATGGTCGTCCTTAGCAATGTTCGAATATAAAGAGCCTTCCGATGTTTCCACTGAGTCTTTGGTAGAAATTTTCTCCAGGCCTGACGCCAATTTTCACCAATTTTGTGCCAACTCTCAGACACATTTTCGAATGAATATAATTCCAAAATATAACGGTAGTTTTGTACAATGTTTTTACCCTCAACTAGTGAGAACCTACCTACCTACCTAAGTTTTTTTTTTAAATTTTTGTATCAGACTATGGAAAACAAAACTGTTGTATTTAAAAATAACATTCCAAAAATTATGACTTCAAAGGGGCGTTATGCTTTTAGCAGGCGTTGTTCAATGATGGGCACTGAACAGAATGAACTGTTGTAACATTGGCCCCTACTTTCGAGACAGCCTATATAGTGTAATTAGAAATTTGATCGTCTATTGTAAAATCTGAAATTTGATAGTTCCTGAAGAAGAAAAAAAAAGATAACGATTGTAACTATGAATACGAAATTATTTGGTCGTTCTGTTTACGATTTTCAGCGTTTTCCAGATAAAGCTTCCTCAGTGTTTCAATAATAATAATAATTTTTAAATAATTAAATTTTCCAACAAAAAAAAAGGATAATTGTTATTATTATCTTCATCCTTTAGCGCGTAAAATTTTGAGTCATGCCGAATTGTTGCTATATATATATTGTTGTTGATGATTATTGAATAATATTTGTCAATAATGTTTTATCAAACGTTCTGTCGAAATTCGACAAGATAAGATAAGTGTAACTAATATTGGAAAAAAAAAACATTGAAAATAATACAGTGAAACCAAGTGCAAAGTTTTGATATTTATATTTTAACGAAACAAAAAATGTCAGAGCCGGAAAATTTATACGAAATTTCTATATTCAAAGATGCAATGATTGATGATAATACCATGGTAAATATAAAAATCGAATAATAAAGAAAAATTATTGGAAAAAAAAAGTGTTTATTTTTAGATTCAAGTAGATGCAGTTCGTCGATTGCCATCGTTAGCTGCAGCTATCGGTATTGATCGTACCAAAAATGAATTATTAAATTATATAAATGATGCTATAGATTTAATGAATGATGAAGTTTTATATAATTTAGCTGAACAAATTGAGAAATTTTTACCATTAATCGGTGGTAGTGATTATGCATCAATAATATTGAAAATTTTAATAAAATTATCATATGTCGATGAAACATTAGTTAGAGATCGAGCTGTTGTTGCTATGAAGAAAATTTGCGAACAATTAAACCATCAACAATGTGAAAATAGTTTTTACCCATTAATTATTGATTTAGTTAATAATGATTGGTTTACTAGTAAATGTTCAGCTGCTGAATTATTCGCTGTAAGATTTCCATTTATTTTTAATATTGAAAAAAAGAAAAATTGTAGCTAATTTTTATTACAAGATTTGTTACAAGAAAATGTCGGACGATAAACAAACCGAATTGCGCAATATCTTCCGGAATTTGATCCAAGACGAATCGCCAATGGTAAGACGAGCTGCTGAAAATGGTCTAGTCGATTTCGTTGAAGTTCTAAATATTGATCATTTAATTAATGAATTTATACCGATTTTCGATAATTTATCGAATGATGAACAAGTATAGTATTCAATCGAATTTTACCATACAAATTAACAATTTTAATTAATTTTGGAAATTTTATAGGATTCAGTACGTGTACTTGCTGTCGATATTGGAATTGCTATAGCAAATCGTATTAAAGACAATCATCAAATCGATTTATTATCAATTCTAAAGACCTACAACAAATTGAGTTGTAAATCAAATTACTATACACGGTGTTTCAGACACCATTGCTAACTCCGTTACTATTATGAAGACAAAGTTGGTTAAATTGGTAAAGTTGTATGATTTACCCAGCTAATTACGATGGTGAAAACAGTAACATTATCGAACAACTAGCTCTCGAGTTATTTTCAAAGAAAAAAATATTCACCAACGTAATTATAGCGACTTTGTAGCTCCAATAATAACGGAGTTAGCCTACTATTTTGAAACAGCCTGTATATTTATGATGATAAAGTTTGGATTGGATTGTCAATTTTTATTTTCAGGTGATATTTCGTGGCGTGTACGGCAACGTATCGCTTTCCATATTCACGACATTCAGAAATCTTGTTGTAAAAATCAAGAAAACAACCGATTAGAAGTTTTCCAGTTGTATGAAAATTGCGTTAAAGACATTGAATCGGAAGTTCGTGTAATTGCAGCAAATAATTTATACAAATATTCGATTAATTTAAAAGAAGATTTCGTCAATTCCAACGATTTCGAAGTATTTTTCGAACAGAGAATCATGTCTTTGATACAATATTTTATAATAGATGAAAATGATGAAGTACGCCATGGATTATCGACGAATATTCTATCATTTGGTACGATTTTAACCGATCAATGTTTTATTAAAAATATTCTACCATTAATATTGGACGCTTTAGAAAACGACGAATCTATGTTATTCAAAGAGAATATGTTGAGAAATTTGAATTCGTTACCAACAAGTGTCGATATAGCAAAATCATTTAAATCATTAAATCAAGTCATCAGAAATTTATTAGACAATTCGAAATTACATTGGCGTACACGTCGCAATATTCTAATAGCATTTGTACATATAACAAAGAATTCAACACAACAATATTTCGATGGGAATTTGAAGATATTCTATATAAATTTATTGAATGATCCGGTTTATGCTATTCGTCGTACAGCTAGTTTAATATTACCATTATTTGTTAAACAATTCGATTGTAATTGGTCGTTGAAATCTTTAATACCGATCATCTATAATTTAGCAAGTGATTATCGTTATCTATTACGTTATGTTGCTCTATTTTGTTTGAACGAATTAATTGCACCCAATTTGAATTTGGATGATAATCGAAATGTTGGTAAATATCTAGAAAATTTAAAACACTTCCCAGAAAAACAACGTACGAAATTTGTTGTAAAAATCATGAAATTAAATGATATTTTATTAGAAAAAATCGAGTTGGTTTCGACCGATCTAACAAATAATTTACGTGAAGAAGATCTAAATATTTATGCTGAAGACACTTTGAAAACATTAAAATCAAACCAAGATCGTGGATTATTTACTATTTATGAAGACGAAGATTGCTCCTATATCGAGAAAATTCTTTTAGTATTCATCAAAGACTGTTTGGCAATTTTGGAAAAACTTCTAAAAGATAATATGGAAAATATACGTGAATCAGCTAAGGATTGTTTGAAAAAATTACAATCGTTTGTCAATTCAATTAAATTACAAAAAGAACAAATTTGGATTGTAGACATTTTAGATAATTCAACTGATAAGGTAAATGACGAAATCGATCAACAAATACACGAACAATTATTGAAAATAGCAATTATTGATGAATTAGATTTGAATTTGCATGACGAAATTCTACCAGATTTAGGGCAAGATATGGACGATTTGGAACAGAACTTGGATGGAAGGAATCTAACGAAAATATCCAATAATCACTAAAAATAATTTCTATTCTATTTATTTATATAATCCCTAATTATTATCATTAACTATAATTCACTTATTTTTATTTTAAATTCATCGTACAGTAAAAACTCGCTTAACGGATACCTCACATGCCACTTTTTATTAATCCACAAGGCAAAACCTCTCTTGGGCGGATATCTTATCGCTCAATAGAGGTTTTACTGCAATTTGTTCTCTCACAATCAGATTTCTAATTCGTTTGGATTCCAATACAGAATGGTCCATCAAAGGATTGCCTGGTCTCGTAAGAATTTTAGTGGAGAAAAAAATGCACTCGAAGATCTAAAGTTTGAGAAATCGTTTCAACGTCAAAATGTTCTCTAAATATCACACTTTGGATCGTCGAGTCCGTTTTTTTTTTCTGCACCCACAAGAGCCAGAGTTGCAAGACCAGGAAAACCGTTGGTGGACCACCCTGTATAAATAATGCAATTGAGATCAATAGTCCAATGTTTATTCATTGGTAATTTCGGGTGCATAGGTCAAATTCGACAATTGTTTCTGTTATCTAATTTTTTATTGAATTAGTAATTACCAAATTCTAATACAATTAAATGACTATTTATTTATTTTGTTGGATATTATCACCTGAAAGGGTCCTATGTAATTTTTGGCTCAATATACGATATTTTAGCATAACATTTTTTCGAAATTTCTTCGGTATTATCATTAACATTGTTATAATATTACCAATAGCTAATATAAAAAATAACAAACTCAAATAATAGACATGCCATGTTACATCTGATAAAAATGTTAAATTATATAAATTGATGGCTAAATAAAATTGGAAGAAATATAAAATAAATAAAAATGGAAATAGGAAGCTGAGACCACGCCACATCCAACTATGGAAACCATCAATTGTTATATCCATATTATGTCGTTCACCTAATGCTTTTAAACGATATAATACACCTTGTTGATAGCGGAATTGTAAATATTGTACGAAACTAACATAAACATTGAAAATCATAAATTTGAAACGGAATAATTTCCATGCTAAATTCTCCGGCCATATCAATAATATTGCGGCTGTTATTGTTGAAATGATATGGTGGACATGCCACCAACCCTTGATCTTTGAACCATTCACTTTCAATATACTTTCACGTATTGTTAATGTAAAATAATACCAAACTAATATAAATAAATAGATACGTTCAAATATACGATAAACATATAGAATATTCAATATCGACGATATAAATACTAAACCACTTATAATCAATTTAAATTTCTCATATTCACTTTTATATTTCAATTTTTCTTCTTTATTCAGAATTGATACATTAACATTACCCAAAATTGTACGTAAATAAATACTAGGTGGTTTTGGTAAAACATTTTCAATATCTTGTAATTGAATATCACGTTTCAATATTTCCTCTTTCAATTTATTTAAATGTTCTTTTGCTAATGATGTTTTACCTAATTTACGTAAAACATTCATACGATAACGTTGGTGATTTATATGTTTTTCACATTCTTTTTGATATTTGATTGTTTCATCGAACTTATTTTGATAAGTTTTCGTTAATAATTCTAATTGTTTGAAATCTTGTGTCAATTCTTGCCATTCTTCCAAAATTCTATCGTCTGACATTTTTTTCTTATTACTATTATTATTATTATCACTATTATTATTACAAAAATAAAAACTATCACAATAAAGTTTGGAATTCAACTGATTCTCTTATATAAATATAATACCGTTTGAAATATAATTGTAAATTGTACTTTGCTACTAAAATTTATCGTCACAATTACATGATAAATACGTAATAATTGGTATAATGATCGGTATTATTGACAATTATCTTCGAAATCATTTTTTTTTATCATCATTATCTAGAATTGTTCGATAAAAGTTAAAAATTTATAAATTAAAATCCAAAACTATATAAGATTGAAAAATGGTGGATGCGCCCGACAAAATATAGCAAATACCTTATATTAAAAATCTTGTTTTTTCGAACAAAAAGAACTGTAAAAAGAATGCGGAGAGGTACAGTACGAGAAATGTCTACTGCTTGGAACAGCAGTTGATTATTTTAATTGATATATCGGATCACTTCACACAAAAGAAAAACTTTTTCTTACCGAAAAACGGTAAAAAATCGGTTGTTCTAAACAAACTATAAACATACATGGACTATGGAAGATTGATCAAAAGTCCAGACTGTAAAATTCACAAAAGGCATGCATGTCTGCAATGAATTGAAGCAATAATCAATTCGTTACAGGATCTACGATAAAAGAAAATTTTAAAGAAAGTCTTCTATCTAATATATCGAATCTGTAGCCTAATGGCAATTATATCTTCCCACAGCATGGTGCATGTTGCCTTACGGCAAATTCAACCATAAAAACAGCACAAATCTTAAGGCTATTGAGAATGTGTTTTTCAAATAAACCACCCATATATTAATGCATTTCCCATCGTCGAGATACACGCTGTATATTCGAAATTATAAGTCTAGATTTTATGGAGCTAAAGTTTTGGATAGAATCAGAACGTTAACTATGCACACCGTACTACCACAATAATTTTTAGTGTTGGTTTTGCCAATAATTTTGGACCGTTAGCATAGTTTTCGTCAACAATAAGAAAAAAAATTTACGTCACAAAGTAACTATTTTCTCAAACATAACATTTTTCGATGTAATAAATAAATAGAGACATGATTATCTTCGATAATATTGATTTGAATTAGGTAATGTTTGTTAAAAATAAATAAAGAGTGTCATCAATTTGTATTTACAAGAGACGATTTGGCAAAAATATTAGTTCAAAGTAAATAGAATCAATCTAGAACAGTTGTTAGAATTTCAAATGTACTTTGATCATGGTCTTGGCAATAAAATAATTCACAAACTAAAATTACTATCAATTATGAAATTTTCTAATCAATACTTACAATTAGATTAGTAATATCATGCAAATTGTATTGCTATATTGTTATTAATATAGTTCATTTGTTTATGTATTTAATAATAAGTAATGTAACTCAACAAAATTAGAGTGTAACTTGTGCCAAAACCAAGGGTTAATAACCTTAGAATATGTACATGTTCGAATTTGTATTTCTTTGAAAATAATTGGTTTGGAAAATAACGATTCGAACCTATTTACCGAAATATGTAAATTTTCAAGGTAGTCAAGACTATGTCACATTGAAATTTAGAAGAAAAAAATTACGTAACCGAGAAAAGTGTTAAAAAATAATAATTTTATTATGACTAACCTTGTAGTTGATAAATTGTTGCTTGATATTCAGCCAATTTCTCATCGATATAATCTTGTGATTGATTAGCAATAATTTCAGCAGTTGATGGTCCACTATTATCCTCATCATCTGGTTCATAATTTTGTGGTAATGGTGGTGGTGGTTCTATTGTTGTACCAATATATTCGAATTCATGTGATGGCCCACCAAAATCAGGTGAATAAGATTGAATTGATGGTATACGATGATACGGTTCCGGTGTTGAACTCCATTCACGTGAATATGGATGAATGCCTTTGTAATAATCAGGGGTGGCGCCTCGAGGCGCCGGCGAAGGCTGAAAAAATTATAAAAATATACAGCCAAATTGGCAAAGAATTGTGACTGAAATTTATTGCATGTAATTCCCGAAATTATTGTTAGAAGGCTTGTAAAAATTTTAGTCAAGCAATCATACGTTAAAAAAAATAATTCTATAGACAATTAATTTATTCCGTCAACAATGACAACTATTGTCAAGTTTTTCCTAATTTTTACTTATTTTATTTTTTTCTATGAAACGAAAGCCGATAAATTTAATGTCGTTTTATTCTTGGCAAATACTCAAAATACTGATTTTAATGATGCCGGTTTGAAATTTTTAAAATTTCCTAAAGAAACTTCAGTACAGGTTAGATTTTTTGCTAATTTCTTTTTTCTGCGCAATAACTTTCTTATAATAATATAAGGTGTCTCATCCAATTGATTGCAATAAACTTTTGAAATCGAGCATTGATACTTTAATTAATTATTCGAAAAATATTCTTGGCATGAAAACTATTTTATTATCAAATAATGATAATAATTGGCAAGAGAAAAGTGAAATTTTAACGAATTCCCAACATCGGGAGGAATTCCATCCGAAAATCAATAAAGAAATTGCATTGACGCAAAAACGATCGATTTTAGACGATTTGAAATTGGGGAATTTCATTCGAATGACTTATTTTGGAAAACTATTCGGTATTGAAGGTTATAAAAATGCCTAAACTTATTTCTCTTCCGGCAATAATTGAGTTCAATTCCATTTATTTTAGATAATGGCCAATTCGGGAAAAATTGGAAATTTTCTAATGGTATCTATCAAAAACGTGATTATTCATTTCTTGATCGTGTTCGAAAAACTATAGCCAATATTCATGATTCGGATAATGCGCAAGGATATATGTTTATAATTTCTGGAGGTAATCTAGATGAAATCAACGATATTGATTCACCATTGATGCAAAGTATTAAACATATTGATGAAACTGCCGATCAGAAAAATACACTTTTTGTTGTAACTGGAAATTGTCCAGTAACAAATCATGGTTCAATCCCGATTTATGCTAAAGGTACAATCAATATTAGAATTTATGTATTTTTTTCAATTTCTATAAACTATAATTTTTTGAAGGGCCGAAACATGAAGAACTAGCATCGGTACAGAAATTGTATAATTTGCCTTATATTATCAAAAATCTTCTATCGGAACAAGTTGGGAATTTTATAGATAATTCTCAAGTAATTGTTCGAGATAAACGCAATGTAGAAAAATCGGAAGCATCTAGAAAATTTCTATCATTATTATGTTTGATCATTACTTTTAATTTTATTTTTTAAATTATATTTTTATCCTATTTATTGCAAGTAGTCATATTTATTTTTAAAACAATCTCCTAGAAAGACTCTATTTATTTTTAACAAAAACCGAAAGAAAGAAAAAAAAAACTTACCGGATGCATTGGCATACGAAACGGTCTAGGTCCTTGTAGTGGTGGTGTTGTTGTTGGTATTGGTGATTGTGGCCATCTAGGCCGTGGACATGCCATATAAGGTGGTAATGGTGTACGATTATTAAACATATTTAAACCAGGACTACCTAAACGTGGTGGTGGTGATGGAGTTGCATAGGGGGATGGTGGTCGGAAATGTGATGGTGACCAACCACCACCACGGCCACCACCTTGTCCACCACCGGACATTTGTGATAACTAAATTAATAATTTGAGAATATTTGTATAGCGGCCATCGAATCTGCGGATAAAAACAATTTATTAAAGCAAAAAAAAAAGATTAACTAATTAAAATTATTAAGAGTGAGTAATTTTCGAATTGATGATGTGAAATTGAATCCGCCGATTTATTTATAGGTATTTATGATAATTTAATTCGAACATGAAACATTCAACACTTGATTTAAATTACATTTGAATTAATATGTTTTCTTGTTACGGCTCTTAATTTTGTTTCCTATTTAATTTCTTTGTATTTATATTAATTACTCGATTTCCGTTTTACAATAAAATAATTCCATAAACATTGAAAATATCTATTTCTATTTTGATACGTCTATCTGTACTAGTTGTTGGTCCAGAACTTAAAACAGCAAACGGAAATAAATGAACTATAAATAATCTATAAATATAATCAGTTGGTCATAATTGATCGATTTTTGGAGATTTAAATGATTAATATTGACGATTATCAAAATTTTAGACAATTGGAAAATTCATCACAAATTTTCCGACAATTCCCATAATTAATCACAATTATTTTTTTTATTTTTCAAATTATTTTGAATTGATCAATTTATTTCTGATATATTAATTATTACCGTAATTAATCGTTGATATGGTTATAGGCGGCGTCGCGACGTTTACATATAACCATTAACAGTACACTACTAAAAACTGCAAATCTGGACACATTGTGTGTCCGTTTACCCCTTCTATGTAATTTTTAATTTTAGATTTTGGCATCGGGACGCCTGACGTTGATATTGGTATATTACTTGAAAAACTAGTCGTCGATTTCATCGCCGACGCTTTACACGAATAATAGAGCATCATCCAAAAGTCTTCTCTCCGTTTTGTATTTTTTTTCTTTCTGGCTCTTAATAAAACAAATTACAGATAGACCAACAATTTTAAGAAACGTCCATATCTGTTTTTGAATTGATACATACTTAGAATTAAGCCTGTTACAATATTTTTCATGTCTTTAGATTAAAGTAATGATTCCATAATGTGGGTGGTAATTTGAGATCTATTTGTGAATTTGCCAATGGTAGCCATTTATAGAAATCTATCAAATATGCGACTTACAAAAGTGGCAAACTGATGGGCCTCTCCTGACCCAATCCTCGACTTTTTCTAAATGAATCTTTTTGGATTATTTCAAAATTCTATCAATGGTGAAAAGGAACCAGGACCAAGTATATAGGATTGTGGCTCTAGAACCTAAAAAAGCATTTTTTGATTATCGATTCATTAAAAAAAAAAAAAAAAACACTTACCGTAATTATTGTAAGGAATATTAAAAATAATTAAATATCCTAATTAATGATTTTATTACGTTTCATTTAGTTAACATACAATGCGTGCTTTATAAATGAAACAAATAGCTACAAAACTTAAATAATTGAAAATACAAATCCTGACTCATTGGTTTATATTTACATATTACAATTCAATCATCGAAACAAATAATATAAAACCTGACGATAACTAATAAAAAAAAAATCTATAATTGGCTAATAAGATTCTGGTTAACTTTAATAGATTGAAATACCTGTTTTCTATACCGATAGCATCAAGTACTATTATTGAAATATGTACAAATACCAAATTAATTAAAAAGAAGTGATTAAAACGAACAAACAAAACAAAAAAGAAAAAGGAGGGTAAGTGCAACTCAATTTTTGTACTCGAATTTTGATTGTTTAGCTGTAATTTAGAGATACCTTAAGCAAACAACTTGCACCATTTTTTATTGAGTTAATCATTTAAATTTAATAAAATTTCAATATTTTGATATAATTACATCAATATTCGAAATTATTTTCGATTATACGGTGATCTCGATCGTGATCGTGAACTATTCGAAAATTTATTATTTGTTTCGCTTGAATCACCACCCCAATCAGATAAATCATATTTAGATAAATCACCATCATCATCATCATCATCTTCCTCTTCTTCATCATCATCAACTACTAATTTTTTTACAATTCCTCTATTTTTATCGTTAACATTCTCTTTTTTATTACTACCGTGATTATCATCATCACTTTCTTTCTTAGGTTTTGTCTTATTATCGACTCTTTCGTCTTTTCTATCACTTTTATCGCTAGCTGTTGAATTCTTTCGTTTTTTCCGTCGTCCAAATTCATCGTATTCATCATCAGATTCTTCACGTTCCTTATATTCAACAACACCACGATCATTATAACCACCACCAAAACCAGTACGTTCTTCAACTTCACCAAATTTCGGTGCATTACAAACATTGCATTGTTGCCGTCTAGCCCAATTAACATTACCACATTTATTACATTGCCAATCATCAGCACTAAATAGGCCACGGCTTTTTTCAGCTGCAGCTTTACCAATTTCATGTCCCAATTTTCTTTTTTTAGCTGAATTTGTCGTTGGTACTGGTAAATTTGGTCGTGCTTTATGACAACGATTACAACTAGTACGTCGTGCAAAATTTATATTACCACAATCATCACACGTCCAATCACCATCATTCACTGACGGTTTTAATGTAGGTGGTGGTGGTGGTGTTAATTCAGTTGTATCTTCCATTATTTTTCAATATAATCGTATTTTATCTAAAAAAATTCAGAAGCCGATCCTGTCTTGTCTGTAAAGTCTACAAATTTGTGTTAGATAGGTTATCTAAAGGGTGGTTGGATATTATATTCTAAAATATACGTTATTAACCACATCTTTAATACCTGAATTTACAAATATTGTGAATAAATCTTTAAAAATTTTAGCTATCACAAAATTTTTTATTAGGAAAAAAAATTTAAAAAAAAAACACAGGCCTCCTTCCGGGCTCAATTTTTTTGACAAATCAAATAGAAGAATTTATCTACAAACGATTGGCGACACTTACAAAAATATCACTAGATATAACCGAACAAGTGAGATGCCAATAACGATAACATACATTCGAAAGAGTGGGAGAGAGTAACACAATTGCAGATCATATAGCCAACTGTAAAAATCTTAATACGTTTGTTATTAAAATATCTTTTATTGTTTATCAATAATACAAAGTTGATTGTTTATTGATAAATAATTCGAAATATTTCGTGGCAATTTGCATATAATATACTCCCTTATATGAACCTTCTCTATTTTGTTTTAAACAGTTGCTGATCTTGCTTGTTGATCCCTCCAAATTTTAAAAAAACTTAGGTTATGTTGTAGAAATAAATTTCAATTTCCAATGAAAATAATTAAGTAATAAATTCTCATCATATCGATAATATCAATGATGTTTCGAAAGGGTGCAATAAGAAAAATTGAAATTAAAGACTTCATGTAAGAAATAATAATACTGATAATGAATAATTTGTATTTGTTATCTTTCAAATTTCCAGTACTCATAGTTTTGTTGAAGTCTATCCTGGTCCCAATTTGAATTTAATTATCGGCCCCAATGGTACTGGTAAATCGACAGTTATTGCAGCAATCATTCTCGGACTTGGTGGTAATCCTAAAGTAATCGGGCGAGGTTCTAAAGTAAATCAATACTTACAATTAATTATATTACGTCTTACTTAATTTAATTCGCAATTATTATTGCAGGTGTCAGAGTATGTAAAACATGGTTGTACAGAAGCAAGAATTAGTATTTTCTTGGAAATTGCAGATGGTAAACAATTGAAAGTCACACGAACGTTTACAGTTAGAGATAAGACTAATTGGGCTTTAAATAACAAGAATGTTACATTGAAAGATATTCAAATGGCTATTAAACAA
>JAZBGX010000034.1:5894-74437 GCA_037414775.1 Zonitis immaculata
TAATAATAATAATAATATTAGTTGATAGCATTTAGAGCGAGAGAGAGTGAGATAGAGATGGGAAAAATGGGATGTTAAAATATACTCCGGGGGCTATATAATCACGACCTTTAAGTGTATTAAAAACAGATCTAGATAGTTAATAAATTAAAACTTTCAATTGTCAATATTTCAGCATATGTATATACCTACATATAACGAATGTATCACACAGTATTTCTTGTAGCATAAATGACGCCAATTTTGTGAGCGTATATAAGTCCGTAGCTTGTTCCAGAATCACAATACATTCTAACCACGGTCTTATAGACAGCTCTTGACACTAGTAGTAGTGGGGGTAAACTCTTATGTTGTAAGAATTTTAGTTACTAAAACTGCCATAAGGAGCGTCATAGTCGAGGAGTACAGTTGTGCGAGAGCAATATAAAATGAGCGAAAAAGGAGACAACAACAACAACAACAACAACAACAACTTGTTGTAGTTGTCTCTTTCCCGCACAGTTGGCCTCCTCAACTATGACGCTGCTTGTGGCAATTTCAGTAACTAAATTCTTACAACACAAGAGTTCACCCCCACTACTACTAGTGTCAAGACTTGCGTCTATAAGACCGTGATTCTAACCTTACAAATGTCAAATTTGATTACGCAGGAACTAAGCTGTGCTATCCAATGCACCACCAATAACTGCTGGAAAAATTATATTGTGATACACTTGTTATAATATATAATATACTCTGATCTCGTTTTTTTGTTTTTATTAAAATTATTGCCAGGAAGAATCGAAAAATCTATATATTTTTATTGTTATATATTGAAGCTTCAATCTTGTTATTACTAAGGCTTCTCTCTCTCTATTTTCCTTTCTCCTTCCCTCTTCTACATAGACATGTATATAGGTTGTACTGTACATATGCCTAATAATGTGCGATAAATAGGGTGGGTTTTTACTTATACTTACATTTATTGCCTAAGGTTTTATTTTGTTATATTATTATATGTATATAAACGTATATATGCGTATATGCTTATTTATATGGCGTTTGTTCACCCCCAACCGGCCCTTTTTCCCTCCTTATGTAAATAAAACGATTTCCTTGTATGGTATCTATCGTATGTCCTGCTTTCACTCCTCCCTTTGACAACATTGAAAAATCTATTCTATATATCTAAAATAATAGATAATAATAATAATTTATTGGGAAAATTTAAAGAAAACCGTAAGTATTATGCATTTATTGAGAATTAAAAGAAACCGTTCCAAAGCTTGAGCATTCTTTAGGTGTCACACTTTGAGTACCCATGTGCGCTTTTTATTTTGTTAATTATATAGGACACGAATTATTGACGAGGATAGCGACTGATGGCGGACTCGCCCAATAGTAGGTTATTATTTTGAATACGGATCTGTATTTTTCATCATGGATTTCACCAGAGAATTTATTGTCTATAAGTCTACAGCTATACAGGAATACAGGGTAGACCGCCTCAAGCCGTCCAGGTCTGTAACTGTGGTTCTAGTGGAGGAAAAAAAAGGCACTCGATGATCTAAAGTGTGATATCTATATATAGAGAACATTTTTGGCGTTAAAACGGTTTCTATAACTTTTTGGGAGATTTGGAAAATTGATTAAATTAATGTCTTATAAATATACATTTCCCGAAAAGCTGAAGAAACAGTTTTGACGCCAAAATAATGTCCATAGACATCACACTTGGAATCCTGAAGTGCGTTTTTTATTTCCTAGGCTCCACTAGGACCAGAGTTACAGGCTGGGAAACCTTAAGGCGGTCTATCCTGTATATATGGATTAATTTGACGTAAATTAAGTTGGTTTGACTACAATTTTTTCTCGAATAAGCCCTTGAATTTTTTTGTCTTGGATTTTACGGGAGAATTTACTGTCTATACAGGCTGTAACCAAATTTGAGACTTTAGTAGAATCTTCCTCAAACACGGACCTGCAGTGTGAGTAAACTTTCTATCTTTCATATACCTACCTAAGTTTGTCATAAGAGAACAATTGATAGTGATCAAGATATTAAGAAAAAAAATCAGTGTTGTATATGTGTACATATACAGCTGACCAGTAGTAGTCAACAAATTTGAAATTACAAGTCAAACAGACTACTAGATTCTTTATTCCTCATCCGTTTAAACACAATTCCACTTGAAATCATGTCAGGTATAGATTGCTTTTGTTATATAACTATATATGTATATATACAGTTCGTTTCATAATAACAAAATTGCCGATGATTAAATCAATAAATAAATAGAAAAAATTCCAATTTCAATCCATAAATCTATATACCTACTATATGGAAGACAAATTTATAGTTCGACAAAAATAGTTGTTGAATAATGTTAATAACTATATAAATTGACATAAACAGGTGACATTTATATTGTAATAAACTATATAATTTTTTTTGTTTGTTTTCGATTTTTGTCTAAAATCAACTTCTGGGTGGTTTCTTGTTGTGTCAGCATAATTCTCAAGTATGGTATAGACACTTGACTCATCTTCAAATACTCTACCTTATTCTTTATATTAATAATAATAATAATAATAATAATATTAATTTTCTTTTATTTATTCTTATTTTTTTACGTTTTCATCACACATCACATTAACAACTATTTTACGCATTATCGCCAATACTAACATTACCTATATTTATATAGTTGTTGAATCAATGAATTTAAGTAGATAATAATGGCCTGCAGATATTTTCGAAATCATCATATATCTACATATTTCTCTTCTCTAATTATTCAATTGATTTAAATTTGATTTTTAGTGTTTTATTTATTTATTTTTAGAGTTCCGTGAATAAAATACAAATAGATATTTCTCTAGAATATTTTAATATTATCCATATACAGGCTGTTCCAACTAAAACGATTTCTAACCAGAACAACGTTATTAACCAAATTAATTCGTGCCAAAAAAAAAAAAACGGACTCGGTAATCTAAAGTGTGACATTTAGAGAACATTTTGTAGTTAAAACGATTTCCCAAACTTTAGATCTTCGAGTGCATTTTTTTCCTCCATCACTAGAACCAGAGTTCCTACAAGACCAAGAAGGCCTCTGTCAGACCATCCTGTATATATATAGGTACCTACTAATATAATAATAAAAGTCCGCATATTTCCGCTAGAATAGTTGTGTCATAATATTTTTCCCTCTTTTGTTTTCCATATCTACATATTGCATATACATATATGTATAGGTAGTATATATATGAATATAACAAGATGGATGGATATACAAAATAAATTGGAATTAATTCTAAATGAGCAAATTCTACAAAGAGAATTGCTCGCCTGACAGCATCAGATCAAAGCGTACAGGTGATGCGAGCAAAGTCGTCAAATAATAACAAGAGACAGCTTATTATTTCATAATAATGATAATAAAAAATAATAATTGAGTATTATTATCATCATCAAAAGATTTGAACTATATAATAATAATAATAATAATTTATAGTTCGTTACAATTTGATGAGCACCTCTTATTGTTAGATCTAAATAGAAAGAGGCGTATACATCGTCTCATAGCAACCGCAATAATATACATAAATAATTGAGTGAGACTTACTTCAACACGTTCTTCTTTTAAATCAACTTTCATTGCCAATTGTTCTCTTAATACAACATCCGGATAATGGGTTTGTTCAAATGTCGCTTCTAATTGTTCCAATTGTTCTTCACTAAATATTGTACGGTGACGTCGTTTCCTTTTAGGCGGCTGATGATGGTGATGGTGATGTGGATGGTGTTGATGATGTGAATGATGATGATTATTACCATTAACCAATGTAGCTGCTTGTGTAGCTGCAGCTAATGCATGAACATATCCTGGATATAATCCAGGATATGCCATTGCTACTAAAACAATAATAATAATAATAATAATAATAATAATGATGATGATGGAAAAAGTTCAGTTTTTGTTTGAATATTGTTAAATAATAATGTTGTCTTTGTTGAAATAGAGGGAGCGAGTTTTGTTGCTGGAAATTCGGTTTCCCTTTTTCGTTATTATATGCACGAATGGATTGCGGAATACAAGCACACAAAAAAAAAAAAGAAATGTAAAAATTATTTTTTATTATTATTATTGTTATAATGTTGGTAAAATTTAAGGCGATTCTAATCTTGTGGGAGTTGTGTTTAAAAGCTTTACTTTTATGGTCTGTTTAATTTTGAAAAGTTTCCCAATAGAGAAAACGTTTAAGATATTATTATGTATGTGATAGAATGAGATAGAGCAAAAAGAAAAGAAAAATATATATAAAGGGATAAGTTTGGGTTGTTGTTTTTTTTTTTTTTAATATTTTAACGACATACACTTTTAAGGTTTTGCAAAACCTTACATTTTTAATTTGATAATAATCAAACAAAAACGTAATTTTCCCTATATATACATATATAGGTAGTTTTCTCTTTATTGTTTCGCCTCTCAATTCCAACATCTGCTTTTTAGCTTTATATATTTAACTATTTGATAAGAGTAATAATAATAATAATAGTAAAGGAAACGTTTACGAGTTTAAGTCGGCGTGAATTTTTACACTTGATCAATTGCCAATAATCCTCATCCTCTCGCCATCACATTTTTCACTTTTACTAAATATTTCCAATATATATATATATACATATATACAACATTATTTATATTGAAAGAGAAAGAGAGGGAGAAAAGAAAATAAATCTCCATATTCTTACCGGATTTTATAATATACACAAGACGGACTTATATCGATTTTACAAAAAAAAAAATACTTCTTGTTATTTCTATCTTCGGGCATGAATGCATTATTTTTAATGCAAAATTGTTATTTTATTCCACCGATAAAAGTTTCATTTCAATATATAGAAATCTAGTCGGCAATGGACTAATATTTGGCAATAGTCTAGTAGGCTTTGGAAAGATTAGGTATGATAATACTTATCATCGCCTACTACACTATAATATTTTAACTATAATAATAATATAGCACCGCTTGCTATATTATTATGATTATATAGTAGGCTTTGAAAATATTTCTTATTTTTCTATATATAACAAGTGTATCACGCTATAATTCTCATCGTAACAGTTGGAGAGCGTATAGGACCATTTCTAAGGTTGCAATACAGTGGCTGAAACAAGCTGCGGACCTACGCTCACAAAGTCGCCACTAATTGCGAGAGGAGAAATACTGTGATACACTCGTTATAATAATATATCATTGCTTATACTATATATATATATATATTATAATATGTGATATGATTGGAAATTCACCTAAAAATTCAGCGGACGAGGCACCAAATCCTCCTGTAGCCGCCGCTGCGGCAATATGTCCTAAATGTAAATTAGGATGTTGTAAAATTGATGGTCTTTGTTGTGATTGTAATGATAATGATGATGATGATGGTGATAGTGGTGGTGGTGATGATTTATTCGGTCTAGGTGCTAAAATACTATCAATTGTAAATAAAGAACTACCACCACTATTATTATTATTATTATTATTATTATTATTATTATTATTATTATTGTTTTCTCCTGAATTATTTGTTGTTGTTGTATTTGTTGTTGTTGTACAACGATTTTTATTGAAAAATGATTTAAAACAACCATCATCATCTAAGAAAACGTTGCCAAAAAATTGTTTTTGTTGTTGTAATTGTTGTTGTTGTTGTAATTGTAAATGTATTGTTGTTGATGTTGTAGTTGCTGTATTATTGTTACGATTATGATTATTATTATTATTATTACGTTGTCCAGCGGTTTCGACCATTTTATTAAAATCTTCATCAATTGTCGTATAACTATCGTCCGGATAATCTACTTCCGTATAATCTATTAAATCACTTTCACGTTTTATAGTAGCCAGCGTGATTGTTGTTTTGTTTATTTGAAAAAACAAAAAACAAAGGAAAAACTACAGAAACAAAAATTTAAATCATACCACTATATAGATTTTATAATTCAATTATTTATTTATTTATTCAATAGATTATCGTTTAATTAATTATTTAATTAATTTATTTATTTATATTATTCAACAATAGTGTTGTTGTTAAACGGTATATCGTTATAATAAAATAGATATAGAAATTGAATTTGGTGTTATACACGTAGGGAATTGATTTAGCCACGCCTCTCGAATTTTTCGATTGGTTCGATTTTGATAGAATTGACCAATAGCTGTTCGAAATAGGTGGTGCCTTATATCAAATGTCGGACCGTTTCGTTTTGGCATCCTCTTTTACTCGCGGTTTTTTTGTCTCGGTTCTCTCTCTTTTCTATTATTATTATACTTTTTTTCATTGCGTTTTATAGTGGAACAACGACAAGGATAACAAGCATTTAAATAGGAATAATGACAATAATGATGATGAAATGTTCAACGAGGGATGAATTTCTCTCTTACTTCATTTATATATTTAGTTGTTTAACTATAGAATCATTCCATCTTTGTTGTTTGTCATTTTATTTTTGAGCATTTATATTGAGCACAAATAGAGCTGTCAGTATTATTATTATTGGAAATCTGATATGTGTAGAATTAAGGGTGTTTTGTATTGGTTCACGCATACAGTATACCAATGGGTGTTTTTTTTTATTATTATCATAAAGTCTATAATAGGGAATTGTATTTTATTATTATAACATTAAATAATTCAAATCTACATGTATTAAAAGATTGTAAAAAATTTATGCACTGATAAATAAGGGATTAAATATATATTTAAAAAGAAAAACCCATCTCTAATAGAATAACCAGTCGACTTAAATAATTGATTCATACATAAATAGCAATTGTTTAAACAATTGCTCTAGTTATATTCAAATGCATCACCATAGCAACAATTTATATTTACGATATCTGCCATTATTATAGAGCTTATTCCACTGTAAAATAATCATCAAAGGAAAATCACAACTGCCATGAAAATGAAAATTGACAACTGAAAATCAAATATCCAGGTATATTTATATTTAATACTTGTATATATATATAGATATATAATCATAGTATCGCCCATAAAAACAAAGCATATCTCTTCTATACCAATATCTATATTACATAAATATGAAAATGAGGGCGGAGTTCTTTTCAAAATATATATAATCCCAAATTTCGATTGGTCTAGAGGCGGAGTAATCATATCAAATATTATCGAATCGCTAATCTCTATAATCCTCTACAATCAATTTATAAAACGTATATATACAACCCCTCCATTATCCCCCACTTAAAGCTATAAGTTCGTATGAAATGCGCCATCTATTTTCAAATGAACCGAAATAATAATGACAATAGAAGGTATATAATTTAAAAAAGAACACTATAAAAATAATAACTTTAATTATTATTATTATTATTATTAATATTTACATCAGTAATATCAACATTTCTATCGTCACTCAAAAAATACCATTTCTTTTTATTAACAAGTAATAAAACCATGAATAATGGTAAATGAATTAACGAGAACCTAAATAATTTCCTTGACGTTTGACTGGATGATTCTCTATAAAATTTATAACTTAAATATATGAAATAGAAATTGATTGGTGTAATTTCCAATAAAAACCACCAATTTGTTAAATCAAATAATGGCGTTAAAATTGTAATAAACTGTATAAATAATGTATGTCGTAATGCAACTTTACGACATAAATCTGGATTTGTTACAGCCATCATACGATAACCAGCACGTGAATAATCTGGACGTAAATTCCATGATAATGCATTGAAATGTGGAAATTGCCAACTATATAATAAAGCAGCTAATAACCATGCACCAGGTCCTAGATGATTACAACATGCTGCCCAACCCATTAATGGTGGTATAGCACCAACAATTGAACCAATCCATGTATTTAATATACTTATACGTTTCATCGGTGTATAAATTGTTGTGTATAAAATCAAATTTATCAATCCTAATGATGCTGTTAAATCATTAACACCGTATTTTAATAATAATAAACCGGAAAAACTTGAAGCTGTCGCAAATAATATCGAATGTAACGGCCTAGAATAACGTAAATATTTAATTAATAAATAGATTCGAAGATAATAATTATACGTTAATCTTCCACAAACTATAACCCGATGTTTGGTTCTAGACATTTGTGCATCAAATGGTACTTCATGGAATTGATTGATAGCATTCGCAGCACCTGATAATAAACCAGTACCTAAACTGCTTAATAAGAATGTTGATAATTCGAATGGGGCCGGTGCTAGAGCATAACCAGCCATTGATGTTACAACAACCAATGCTTGAAATCAAATAAAATCAATAATTTATTATTAAGAGATTATTTATCAAAAACTTATTCACTTGTTAATCGAGATTTCGATAATTTTAAATAATGTTGAATTAAATTTGAACGATCTGTTGATGGTGTTGGCCGCCAATTTGGTATAATTTTCGGTTTATCTGGTAATAATAGATCATAATTTTGTTGTTGTGTTGATTTTGTTGTGTTTGATTTTCTAACACAAGTCGGTGCGGTCAAATAAACATATTTCTGTAAAGTATATAAAAACAATAAGTACATTCCACATAAATTGTTGAAAAAAAATTGTAAATCTCAAATACCTTAAATATTAGGTTAGGTATGTTGGTATTGATTAGAATACCCGGTCGTCGTGCCAATTTTATATACAAATTAAGTAAATTAGACATTTTTCCTAATTAATTACATGATTCAATTAAACTATCTAATAAATTTTAAGTTAATTTGAAAATCAAACATATTTGAGGTTATCACGTTATGTCATAGTTTTTTTTTCAATGTTCGCCTACTTTCACTCGAGCACAACGTGGAACATTCGAACCATTCGTGCATATTTATGCAACCAATAATACACTACCAATTTGGACTATTTCATGATTATAAATATAAATAAATAAAGATTATTGTAATTATTTTTATTACACATTATTAAATAATCATATAATGATATTTTGTACAATTAACAATAAAGATTATTAATAAATATAAATAATATAGCACTGTAGTTCTTCTAATAATTGTTATTAAATTCAACGTTTATTATGATCATTTTTTTGCTTCATTGAACTTCTATGACAATTCATCAGGAATAGAAAACAACTAATAATTGTAATGACCACAAAATAGATTGCTAATACAATATATAAATTTTCTTGATAATAATTCTCAATTGTATCTATCTGTTGATTATAATAATAATCATAATTTAATAAAACTTGTGTACCATTTGGTGGTGGACATGGTAATTGAACAATAATATCTTGATGTTGTACCTGAAAATAATTGTAATTATTTAAATTTATCAACAAAATTAATAGAGTTTACCTGTTTATTTCGACATAACATTGTTGGAAAACTACTTGTTATTGATTCTAATGATAATTCACGATTTAATAAATATGTAATTGTCCATGTTGTTGGATTTATATATTCCAACCATTTTATATAATCTGGTATATCATCGAAATGTATTAAATAACCGGATATTATGAATAATATTGATAGGAATATTGATGATACGATTGTTGCTAATTTAATTGATGGTATTAAATAAATTATCAAAATCATCAATTTCTCGATACAAACCAAATATAATAACATTATTACTAAAAACAATTACCATTTAATAGTAATAACAGTAATAATAATAATAATAATAATAATAACTCACTTATGTATAGATAGAAACCTTCGTAATTATTAAGACTTTGCATATAAAGTCCTGACATGGAGTAACTTGGCACTAAATAAATTAACCATACAAATAATGACGGAAATAGACTAATAATACTCTAAAATAATTAAAGAAAAAATTGCTTAAGTAAATTTTAACTCAATTGGTATTAATTAAAAAAAAAAAAACAACCAATCAGAAGCTAAGATTCGGATTGATTCCTTAAAAACTATATAGATGGCAGTCAACAATAGTAGTAACTTACTTTAGTGATAATATATGTAAATCTACCATATAGACCATCATTGATATCACGTTCGATTTGTCTTTTATTATCTCGAATTTCAATTAAAGTCAATAATAATAATAATGTCCATGGCATTAAACACATGATTGTATAATGATAACCGAGACGATCATTCAATTTTAAATAGGGATCTGTATTTGGTAAATCCCAGAAAATTGCACCAGAAATTAATGATAAACTAACAGCTATAATTATAATTAATAACCATTTTATAAATGTATTTGGTTGAGTGTAGACCATTGATTTACTAGAATAGAGTTGTTCTTTTTTTTTGAGAATAAATAAAAATTAATGGATAAATACTAACGTTAATAATACGAATGCTTTTGTTAAACAATTACTATCTTTTATTGGCATTGGTAATTGAGTTGGTGGTCCTGGATCACTCATTGGTTCTTGTTTTTGACGAAATAGATCAGCCAATTGTTCGATACGTTGTGATGATTCCAACATTGCTTCAGCTGATAAATCATCCAAAGTCACTAAGTCAACTGAAATATTTCATAATAATTTCACTCAATAAACAAATGTTGATATGTGATCATACGATAATAATCTGATGGGTTTTTGAATGATGGACATGGATATTCGACTAATGCAAAATATGCCAACATATCCGATCGTTTACCACTGAACATTGTCCGTCCAGCTGATATCAATAAAATTCTCGATAGCATTGTAAAAATTTCATAAGTAGGTGGATGTAATGTTAAAATAACAATACGTCCTAGTGTTGGTGTTGTTGTATTTTCAATACCTAAATTATTACCACCATTCGCCCATTGTCGTAAATATTCAATTAGAAAGAATGTATCGAATATATCCATGCCTTTTGTTGGTTGATCTAATAATAGAATATCTGTATCTAATAATAAATGACAAGCGACATTTAAACGACGCTTTTCCGATGTTGTCATCGAAGCAATTTTCGTATTACGGATCTGTTCCAAGCCCAAATCTTCAATTAAAACATTTATCTAAAATTTGATTACAATCAGTTTGTTTTTCAGTGGAAATTTTAAAAGAAATCACTCTATCAATTGGGTCAATTTTGAAATATTCCATTTTTTCAGTTGGCTTCCTGAGGTCATAATAGAATTGTAATGTTTGTAATACGGTCATATCATTGCATAAATTCAAATCATTTTGTACATAAGCTATACGTTGTTTCAATAAATGTTTCATTTTAATTAAATTTTGTCCATTCAATAGAATATCACCGATTATTGGCGTTTTCCTACCATTTAAAATGTCCAAAATTGCTGTACCTTCATCATCTGACGTTGCCATAATTGCCAACAATTCACCACCGCGCACTTCAAACGATATCTCACTCAATAATAAATGTTGTTTGGTTGTATCAAAGCAACAATTTATTGTTGTTTCAGGCCAAACACCAACACCACAAACCTACACGAAATAACAATTAATCAAATTACAAATATTTTCCAATAAAACAATAATGATTTACTTGTAAATGTGGATAAATAAATGGCGTTGTTGTTGTTGTAATTGTTGGTTCATCTGAATTTAAATAATCAAATCTAGTAGGATATGGTTGTCTTGGGATTGTTGTTGTTGTATCTACTGATAAATGACTTTCAGGCTTTAATGGTTGTTGATGATAATGGTGGTGATGATGATGATGTTGTTGTTGTTGTTGTTGTCGGAATTCGGCAACACTATTCCGTCTTGGGTCTCTCAAATTACGTGTATTATAATTCCTATTGTTGTTGTTGTTGTTGTTGTTATGGTAGTCTATTGACATCAAGTCAGTTTCTGATATGCTTTTATTACGGTTCCATTGATGATTCGATGATTGGTGTGGACGAATTCCGCTTTGTTGCATTACAGCTAATGGTATACCAGGCGATGGAAGTGGGCTAACCTAATTTTCATTTGTTTCAATCAAAATTTATTATAATTAATTGAATGATCGACCCTACCCGTTGTTGTTGTTGTTGTTGTTGTTGTATCCGGAAATCTGGGTCAGAACGATATTTCCGGTTTTGTTTATTATATTGATTTGTGGTTTCATTATCTGAACTATCATAACCGGAACTGCCATCTCGGATTGTCCGATGTCCGGATTTCGGAATTCTATATAATTATTAAAAATAAATATGGGAAAACTTTCACTTTCTTTTTAATAATAGAATTTAAATTATTACCTTCCATAAGGTCGTGCTGATGCATTTCGTACAAAATGTTGTTGTTGTTGTTGTTGATGTTGTAGTGGTGTACCGGATCGGTGTGAACCGTTGTGGTTTGGTGGAAAAACACGAGGTAATCCAAATTTCAAATACGTATACATATTTGAGCCTAATGCCGATCTAAATATAAAATATACAGAAAAAAAAATGAATAATTTATACAAAAAAATCGTATTAAAAATTTCAAACTTACTTTGGGCCATATCGTGGATGAGATAAAATCGACTGAACGGTTGTATCACGTAACTGGAAATTACCATAAGGTAATGGACTTTTATCAGATGATCCCAAAGCGCTATCCGTAAAATCGGAATTTAGGTTTTGCCTTTTTATAAATAAATAAAAAAAAAACAACAACAATATTATCAATTAAATAAATAATTATTACATAATTCACTTTCAATTAATATTAGGTTTTAGTTATTATAAAAAATAAAAGTTGCGAAATATTCATACCTGTAAATCGACCATGCATGTAAATCTTCACTAGCTGTACCGGAAAATGTGCGCGATTCAGGATTTGATGGTACAGAATATTTACGTTCCATTTCGAAATTTTGCGAACCACCACCCTGCGATGGGGTGCGACTACGCATCATCTTATTATTATTATTATTATTGTTGTTCTAGAATTTGTTCTTTACAAATAAACATAGACTGACATCTGAAAAATTATTGAGATCAGTTGACCAAAACAAATTGCTCAAGAATTCGTGTTTGTTTACTGTTAAATACCACTGGACGTCCCATATTTTTTTGTTTAATAAATATACGAATATACAAGAATAAGAGAATCGAGGATGAATGTGCGATGTATATATAAACCTCTACCTGTGCCTGTATGTATATACACACCGAGAGAAAGAGATCATTGACCAAAGTCATTCACCGTTCCAAGGTCTTCCGATTTAAATTTCTTTATTTTAAAGACGCTTTTTTCTTAAATTAAACAATTAGGCTGTTTTTTGGTTGTTGTTGAATATTCATCAAATTCCAAAATTTATTCTATTTCACCTAATTGAATATGAAATGATTCGTTTAAATTATACAAAAATTTTTATAATGTTTCAGGCGAGTTTCTATCTTGATCGACCGTCGAAGTCTCCGCGGTATTTCTTGTAAAACTCGCTAAATTCACCGTAATTTTTCACAAAACCAATTAATCCCATAAAATTATAACTAGATTTTAGTAAAATAATCGAGACAATTTACGATTCGATTAGAAAATCCGGAAAATTCGAAATTTAAAAACGCGTTTGCAGTCTAATCGACTATTGAAGTCTCTCAATTTTTTTCGAAAAAAACTCGCAAAAATCTACCCATAAAATCAATATTTATTGGAAAATAAACCTGTTGGAATTTTTATGTTGTGAAATTGTTTGTTGTTATGTTAATTATGTTGAGAAATTATTTCAATCACGAAAATTGTTGATGAATCAATTGAAAACTATTTATAATGTTAAACAATAATAATTGTAAATAATCAAAATATCCAATTAGAGCTTACCTCTTGCAATTTTTTTGTTTTGTTTAAATAATCAACAATTGTTGAACATTTCAAATAAATGGATATTACTAAAAAAAACAAAACCAAAATTGTATTGATAGTAGAAAAGAAGAAAAGAAACAGCACTTGTTGTTGACGTAGTTGTTGCCAACATTGAGCAAACTATTTCACTGTTTTGTTGAATAGTTTCAATATAATATAAAGCGCAGGTTTCCACAATTTTTTTCCTCCCAATTTGTTTATTTATTTACATATCAATACAGTTCACTTACCTGAAAGCGTAGTGTGTAGTGTTGTAAAATCAACAAAATGAATTTCGATGATTATACCTTGGAATTGATCAATATTTTCTATTCAGGACAGGTGTTTTCTTTGTTTTTTACAACTATAGGTATAGTAAATACTGAAATAATCGCTATTTTATGTAGGTTGAGCCTGGATCTGTAACACAAAAACTATTCGGCAACATAAAGACTGGTGTTATTTTGAAGAATGTATCGATGACAGTCCATTCAGGCGAAGTCCTAGCAATTCTCGGCTCTAAAGGTTCTTATATCTTTATATTTTTTATAACAAAAAGATCAATAAATGATTTTATAGGTAGTGGTAAGAAGGCGCTTTTGGATGTGATCTCGCGCCGTGTCCAAGGCCCAGTCCGTGGTCAAATTTTATTAAATAATCAACCATTATCGCTGAAATTATTTCAACAACGTTGCGGTTATGTTACACATAAATGTGATTTAATCAAAGGTTTAACAGTTGAACAAACATTGAATTATCAACCGATCAAAATTCCATCAACAACAGCATCATCGATAAATTTAGAAAAATCTCAACGTAACAAAATTATTAAACAAATACTAGCCGATTTGGCTTTGTCGCAAGTTGTTAATAAATGTATTGAGAATTTAAGTGAAAGCGAATTGCGTCGTTTAATGATCGGTTTACAATTGATCAAAGATCCGATTTTGTTATTGTTGGATGAGCCGACATGGAATTTAGATCCGTTAAATACGTATTTGATTATATCGATATTATCGAATTTATCGAAAAAATATGGCACAATTGTTATTATAACGATGGAGAAGCCTAGATCGGATGTTTTTCCATTTTTAGAACGTGTCCTATATTTATGTTTAGGTGATGTTGTTTATACGGGAAATACAAGGAATATGTTGGAATATTTTAATATGATCGGTTTTCCATGTCCACATCTGGAAAATCCATTGATGTATTATTGTAAGTTACTTTTTGGAGATTTTCTTGAAAATACAACAATTTGTCTACATTTTAGTATGTTTATCAACTGTTGATAGACGTTCTCGTGAAAGATTCATTGAAAGTAATCACCAAATTGCAACATTAGTCGAAAAATTCAAAACTGATGGTAATATTTATGAGAAAACATCTAAATATGGATCCAATACATTGAACACAAATCGTCCAACACATAAACAAACACTATTTCTAAACAACATCAATAAAAATCCATTCTACATATTCTGGAATATCTATCTGTAAGTATTTGTAATAAAAAATAATACATTAAAAAACAAGTTTTAGAAGTCGACAATTCCGGCAGGAGACCTAGTTTGGAAAACAAGTGCGCTAGCACGAGTTTTTTCAATGGTCGAGTGCAGGAATTGACTTCTGAAACGAGTTTTTTATACTATTTTTCCTATTTTGCATCCCCTTGGACCTTTTTTTTTTAAAAAAAATTGAACCCTTAAAATTTAGGGAATTTTATAGGAGTTGGTATTACAAATAAAACAGATAAAAATTCTGCCTAGCCGATTTTTAATTTTTTATTCGTATACGTCAAGTTCATTTGTTTGAATCTCCATTTTTAATGCGATTATCTAGTGAGAATGTGTGACGATTTATCGTGTACTCCACCAGAATTACGGAGAATTATTGAAAATAGAAATTAGTCACCTGGTATTACCAACTTTGAAAAATAAATTTTCCCCGACATTTCTACACTCAAAAGTAGTGGAAAAAATAGATATTTCTTCACTCATTTTTCTGTCATAAAACGTCCATTTCCAACTCAAAATAGGAAAAATATATACCAGATGGTCTATGACAAAGCCAAATATTGCACAGTTTCTCAGATTTTGTCATTTAATACTTGAAATTATATCTCAAATACAGTACAAAAAAGAGCGCTTAGCAATTTGCGCATTGAATTAACGAGTAAGCGTAATCTTCTTCAGCAAGCTGCGGTGGTTCCGGCAATGCTACAGTATATTATATAGCGAAACAGATTTCTAAATGTCGAAGCCAAAACGAAAATATATAGTACACGCGTTAAATTGGCATGGAATAGTAAACCGCATAGCTCCAGACCACTAAAGAGATGGCGAAACAACTGGACATCGATATCCCAAGAAGTTGGAGCCCAATAAAACACAAGCCCTAGATCTCACGTTTGAAGAGGTAGAAGAAAAAATCGTGTTAGTCCATTTACCCACCATCTTCATCCATACATTTTCTTAGGCACATCCGTAATGATCGTTAAGTGGGCATTAAAATTCAAAATCCATAGGATAGAAGCATCCCGAATCCTTTTTCTCCAGACTTTAGACGTTGTATGTATTGTTGAGTACGCCCATAATAAAATCGAGTGGATTAAGATCAGGAGATGGTGCTGTCCAATCCATCAATTCAGATATTCCCGATGTAAAATTGAAAAGTGAGACCCAATGGGCTTGGCAATCATCCTGCTGGAACCACATCGAAATTTGAGTTTCAAAACTAATGTCGTTATTTAAGAAATTTTGATGTTTGATTTCATTCCAACAGCAGCCTAACAATCCAAAAACAAAGTCGACGCCCAACCTGCTTCAGAGGATTTCTTGAATAGGCAACGTATCCCGTTGTACAAAATTAAAATTTCAAAATTTGCAATACTCTCAAAAAATATTTGGTATTGTCCAGTAAAATGGACCACCCTCAATATATAGTTAGTTCCATTATTGATAACCAAATTGAGACAAACTATAGTATATAATTGTTGTTTTTAATTGAAATTTTATGAATTTCAGTCGGACATTAGTGTCGAATTTCAATTGTAATCAAGCTGGCCTAACACGCATTTTCCAACGTTTACTTCTATTTCCACTCTATTGTTTTATTTTGTGGTTGATTTATCGTGAAATGCAACTTGTACAACATGCTTATATAACAAGAAGTGGTTTATTATTTACATGTTTAGCTGGTTCATATTTTATGGGTATTTTAAATGCAATTCTATCATGTAATTAATAAATTAATTCAATTTAGAATCGAATTAATTGAATTTTGTTTTTAGTTCCACAATATCGGACACGTTATTATCAAGAATGCCAAGAAGGATTATATGGTCCAATTATATTTCTGTTATCGTACAATTTTGTAACGATACCATTTGCTTTTTGTACAATTGCAATTGGTGGTACAATTATTTTCCAATTATTGAATTCGATTGATGATAATTTAGAGCAATATTTCTATTTTATATTGATTTTATGGTCGTGTTATTTATTTGCTGAACAACAAACGATGACAATATTGATGGTTGTTAAAAATCAATATAAAGCAGCGATATTCAGTATTTATATAACAACGATTTATCTAGCAATATCAAGCGGACAATTAAGGTATTTTATCAATTAATTCCGAATTATATAAAATTAAATTGTATAATTTTTTTTTTTAGATCATTTAAAAGTTTACAAGATTGGCTATTTTATTTGAGTTATGGAATGCAACCGAGATATGTTTCATCATATTTGAATCGTGAATTCTATCTTATAAAACAATTCAATGAACCATTACCATATAATTCGAATCAATCTTGTTTAAATATGAATTTAATTGAAACAACAACAAAATTGAATAACTATTATTGCCGTTACAATTCTGGTAGAGAATATCTAATTGAACGTTATCAAAGATATCCGAATGATTCAATTTTCAATACAATTCTAGATTCTGATTTCAATTTAATTATAACATTTGCATTTACAATCGGTTCGATTATATTTAATTTTTGCTTATATTTAATGCCATTACCGGCATTTGTAAAAGCGAAATTTCGCGAATAATAAAATCAAATTTGTATTTGTTGTAATTGTTTTAAATCGTTTGCAATTTGAAAATTACAACCGGTTGATTTCTTCAAATCGTCAATTGATAGATTTTCAGCAATTTCTTTCAATATTAAACCATGATTTTGATCAACATCAAATACACATTTCTCGGTTATTATTAAATTGACACATTTTTGACCTGTTAATGGTAAATTGCATTGTTCTAAAATTTTCGGTTTACCATTTTTAGCATTATGTTCCATACAAACAACGACTTTTGTACCAGGTGCTGAAACTAAATCCATTGCACCGCCCATTCCTTTCACCAATTTTTTCTAAAATTATAGAAGAAAAAAAGTATAGAAATACGAATTTGATAAGAAAAAGTTATTACAGGTATCATCCAGTTAGCTAAATCACCATATTGAGATACTTCCATACCACCCAACATTGTCAAATCGATATGACCACTAAAATAAAATCGAAAAACAATTAATTCCAATAAACTCAATTGAATACCATTCAAAAATTACCCACGAATCATAGCAAAACCATCATCACTACTAAAATACGAAGCTCCTTTAACAACAGTTACCGTTTCTTTGCCAGCATTTATTAAATCGGGATCGACATTTTCACGTGTTGGAAATGGTCCTAATCCTAAAATTCCATTTTCTGATTGCAATAAAATTCTAACATCATTTGGTATATAATTTGATGCTAATACAGGCATTCCAATACCTAAATTAACTAAAAAAATATTCCAAATTAGATTTTTGTATATTTTTTTTGTGTAAACAATTTTAAAAATTACCATACATTCCATCTTTGAATTCTAAAGCGGCTCGCTTGATGATCGTTTCACGTACACGATCCGATTTTGGTACTTCTTCATTTTCTTTATCACTTTGTATTTTCAAACGTTCGATACGTTTCAAACGTTTATCACCTTTAATTATACGATGTACAAATATGCCAGGTAAATGAACTTCATCCGGATCAATATCACCAACATTTACAATTTCTTCCACTTCGGCAATTGTTATTTTTGCCGCTTTTGCCATAGCTGGATTGAAATTTCTAGCTGATTTACTACAAAAAAAAAAAGAAAATTATCAGAACAAAATCGATTTTTCGTATTTTTAATTTACTTGAACATTAAATTTCCATAACTATCCGCTTTCCATGCTTTAATTAATGCATAATCTCCAGTAATTGCTTCTTCTAAAATATAATTTTTCCCATTGAATTGTTGTGATGGTTTTAATTTACTTGCAATTTCGATATTTCCATTTTGATCATATTTAATAGGTGCACCACCATGATGTACCAATGTACCATAAGCTGTTGGTGTATAAAATGCTGGTATACCAGCACCACCGGCACGTATACGTTCAGCTAATGTACCTTGCGGTGTTAATTCGAGTTCTAATTCGCCACTTAGGAACTGTTTTTCAAATTCATGATTCTCACCAACATAAGATGCTATCATACGTTTAATTTTATGATCTTTCAATAATAATCCCAAACCAAAATCATCAACACCAGCATTATTCGATACAACAGTAAGATTTTTAGCATTGTGCTTGGTTAAGGCGTTTATTAAAATTTCTGGAATTCCACACAAACCAAAACCTACAAATTCATCACATTTTTACGTTTAATTATTTGGAAAATAATTTTCTTTTTGGAAAAATTATCACAAGAAAAAACACAACATAACCCTAATTTTGGAAATTTGAAATTTGACAAAATTTGCAATGTTGCCAATAATAGTAATAATTCTTTAGCATAGTGCCAGTAAAATTATAATTTTCCACAATTTTCCAATTATTTTTAGTAAGGCTGTCAAAAACTTTCCCAGATGTATCAATTACAATAAAAAAAGTTGATTTTAATGAAATTTAATATCGATTTAAGTTTCGGCTATGTTGCCACATTATTGCAAATTTTGGTTCCTATTTGCTATTATGTAGATAAATTTTCAAATTTTCTTTATAATTTCCCAACAAATACACATTTTTTTATATGTTGTTGACTGTTTTTAATACCAATTTTGGAGATTTTTTGAATATTTCACACCTAACCTAGATCAGGATGATATTCAAAAATCTCTTCTTGTTATCTAGAAAATTGTTTTCCAATAATTGAAAATACCTCCAACTAATAGTTTATCACCATCTTTTATATCCTTGATAACATCGAGTGGATCGTCATAGATCTTACTCTTGCGACTTCTTGTATGAAGAAAATTATAAAATGAGGAAATCTTCAATGATGAAAATAAAACATTATACTCAAATTATTTATAGAAACATTGATGCTATACTTACAACTTGCGTATTTTTGTTGAATAATTGTTCGTGTAGTCTAGTTTTTTGCAGAAAATTCGAACTTTTCCACATGGCTTTCCTTAAAAAAAAAATAACTCCACTCGAATCTTCTTTGTTGCTCAGCAGCTACTACTTAATTCGGTAATAGGTACGTTATTCAAATTCGTATTATTTAGTTGAAACTATAGGCTTCAATTTCCAAGGTTATTACGGCTTTCTAACATTCTCGCAACTTTTATGTTTATTTTTTGCAAATTTTATTAATAGAAGCAGTTGTTGGTTTTCCGTTTGTTGTTCTATCTCGTTTAAAGAAACCAACAATTAGAATTGATTCAAACATATTTTTGTTATCAAATAATTCGTAATTACGTAAATAGATAAACGCGATGTATTTGTTAATAACAATAATAACGATAAGAAATTATAATGAGTTGTTCAATTATATTTTCCAAAATATTTATTTCAAAGATAATTTAATATATTTCCTAATAATAACAATTTTTGTTTTTTTGATAAATTTAAAGAATAAAAAAGAAAACTAGGAATAATCGATATATAATTGCACTGGCACTTATGTGTGTTGTTGTTCTTTTGCTCTTTTTTGTTATATAAATTTAAAGCCGTCCATCACGTGCATCAGTAATAGCACCCCATAATTCAATAATTAAATCATCAGTAAAACCAAATTCTACTAAATCGGAATTATCAATAGATTCAGCAAAATCCATTGAATTTGTTTTATTTAACGATAAATCCCATATTTTTGTTGCCAATTCTTCATCATTTATACCAAGGAAACTTTCTAAAATTGCATTAATTTTATCAACACCAGCTTCCATAACATCATCCTAAAAAAATTTCATATTCAATTAAAAGAGAATGTTTATTATAAATTGTTGATATTTTACAATTTCTTCAATTTCAGCTGTACCACTAGCTTTAAAACGCAATGTTTCACGACCAGTACCATAGCCAGATTTTTTGCCCAATTTATTACCGGATGATGATGATGATGTTTTGGGTGCTATACTATTAAAACCGGTTTTCATTGGTTCAATTAAACGTATTGTAAATGTGGCACCTTTTGGGATGTCTTTTAAAATTTTGGCAACTTCAAAATGTCGTTTACCAACCATATTTTCACCATTTAATTTCTCAATATGATCGCCAACCTATTAAAAAAAAAACAAACAAACAATATACATACAATACAATAAATAAATTGGAATTACTTGTATATGCGGTATATTATCGATAATTGAACCTTCTTTGATTCGTTTAATAAAAGCATAACCGGCACCATTATCTGTGATTGTTAAGCCTAAAGCATCTTCACTTTTAATCAACTCAACTTCTTTCGGACGACCTAAAAACCCATTATAAAATTAAATAACAGTAATGTAATCTTTTTGTAATTTAATTACAAAATATTTATTTCTTAAACAGTTGGAATATTATCATTAATAGATTTTCTTTTAATTAAAGAAAATAGCATGAAAATCTATACAAGAAAATTTCTCCATTTTCATTTCAAATTCCAATTGTTTTATTGTGACAACAATCACAACATAACCTCTCTATAGTCTATAGCTCTACGAAAGTTTTTTTTGTTATATTTACAATATTTATTCAACAAATTTGTATAAATTCAACGTTTCTTATCAATTTCATCGATTTATTTTTGTTAAAAATTCAAAATCTCCGCAACAATATCAATATATTTGCTATTTAATTGCAAAATAAAACAAATGAAATTCGAAATTAAAATGGTAGATTCTTGTTTCCATACATCATAATTTTACCTTTTCTATGTGCAAATATGAAATCTTCCAATCCAATTTGGCCACCCAATAGTTTTTTCATATCAGTTTTATATGTATTGAGTGTACAAAATAATATCTATATAAAATAAACGAATAAAAAAATAATTGCATTAATTAAATTATTATTGTTTTCAAGGTTACCTCGGATGGTGGAAAATCAAAACATTCAGCAATTTTCTGATATAATTCTTTAACATTGGAAAAACCGCAAACAAAAACTGTCGGACTACCATGGGCTAATTGACAATGAAATTGTAATGTTGCTTTACTAATTGGCGATAATGGTGATGGTGGTAATGGGGCACTTTTTATTGTTGTCACATTATTATTATCGTTAATATTATTATTATTATTGATTGATCCTGGTATTGATGATGGTTTATTACGATGCTTTTTGAACATTTTAATTGAATAATCAAATTATTACATAGACGACAAGATCATATAGATGGCTACACCTCTAATACACAGACACAGTAATAATTAATAATTGATAAATTTATCACTTTATCTATATGAATAATTGCGATAAGATTTTTAAGTCAAATCAATTGCTTTTTTTGTAAATGATCAAACTTTATTTTTCGATAGTTCCACTATAAACAAACAATAATTTTACGACAGTAATGTTTAAAGTACGCCATCATTATATTATTTATATAAAAGATAACTACCATATATACAACTATATTATGTATTGTTTTATATAGCAGAGATAGAGGTACAACTATACAAGTAATATACATTAAAAATTCTGGAAAATAAAAAACAAAACATACAGGTATTTAGATAGATAGATAGATAGACAGGTGGAGAGAGGTGAAATACAAATTTACGGGTTAATGATTCCGAATAGAATGCACACCAGGTGTTGTATTATCCATGTCTATTCACATATATTAAACATTTTCCTGTTCCCCAAAAATTTATTAAAATGTAAATGAGGTTTTTCTCACGGTTGGAATTTCCCAGAATCGACAGGTGGCCCGTTCTTACGGAAAAACTCAGAATTATTTAAACTACTCTATATTTGAACTACTATCCCGTATTGTAGACAACCAAAAATACTTCCTGTATGTATATTGTTACGTTTACACAATAGGTAGTTGTTGAATCGATTTTTCTACATAAAGTGAATTTTCATTTGATATTATTGAGTCTGTTCTGTAGATGTAACCATGGAAAATTGGCGGATTATATGAAATCCTTTTATCGAAATTTTTATCTTATAAAGAGCTTATACAAACTTGAAGATTGAGTCGTTAAATTAAAGAAAATGCTCTAGAAAACTGTTAATAGTAAATAAGAAGAGATTGTTCATTGTACAGTGATTAATAAAGTCGATTGAGCTGGTGGTTCTAGCTAGTTATTTTATAAATAATAATTTGGCAAATATTTGTTGTTCGGGTATTAATAGGATTGGGATTATCTAGTTACGTTGATCGTACTTTAATATAAATATAATCAACACTAATCTAAATGGAATTATACTAAAATTACCGATTATTAAATAAATAAAAAAAATGGTTATTTGGCAGCTTTTTGTTGCGAGACACCTTTTATTTATTGATTTGTTCTGGAACTAATTGTAGTAATATTGAATGTCTATCAATAAACAAAAAAATCCTCACTTTCTATACCTGAGTAGAACATGCAATTTTAATGATACAAGATGTTTCTTCTATTGTCTTATCACCAAATAATTAGATCAACATTCAACATAATGTAACGTTCAAGCGATCAGTTTTCTGTTTCAGCTTCAGTTTCTGAACTTTGAACTTTCAGGAAAGTTGCTGTGTTGTTTACCATTGAATTCATTATGATGTCAGCTTGGAAATTAATTAATTAATTAATTAATAATGACAGTTGAAATGGAACTTTATCAAATGGAGATTATTGCCAAAAAAATAAATAAATAAATAAATAAAGAATTCCAAGTATAATTGAAATATAAATTATAGATATTCTTTTTTGTGTTTTTCCTTTCTTTCTGTTAATCAATAAAATATAGGAATAAAAAATTACACATGAAAGACCATGTAAAATGGAATTATTTCAAATTGTATATACCATGGATGGTGATAGTAGAGTGAATTGCTTCCTGAAATATTAATAATAACAATAACAATATTTCTATCGTAACCAATTATGTTTATTAATCAATTCACTTTATTTTATTGCATTGCTAAATTGATTTCTGAAACCAATTTGCAATATTTTATTTTTAGTCGATTTTTTTTTTTTGGTGCTATTAAATTTACGATTCGTTTATTTCCATTGCTTGGAAGAATTTTTTTACTGAAAAATTAACTTAAATACAGGATGGACTATACAGGTGTTCGTTTTTTCGAGCTCAGAAGTTAAGATGAATATGGTCTCTAGAATTTGTTGTTTGAAAATAAAATTGTGAGCCATTATATCGCTTTTAATTCAAATTTTGTAGAATATGGAAGCATTTCCTAGGCACTCTCTGTAAAAATGTCTTTCTTTCAATTTCGTTCATATTACAGATATTGACCATATCATGTGATACATCATTGGAATCAGAAAAAAAAAACCTATTCAAAACTGTCAAAATCCAATATGGCGTCCATAAGGAAAACCACAGTTAGGTGTTGTAACTCTCATATAAAGAGTGCTATGGAAAATGTAATAGTATATTCAGATTACTTGAAAAAAAGTGCCTGAAGAATGTTTCAATTAGAAAGGTGTTGCTTTGTTAGTTTTCGCATGAAAAAAATAAAAAGGAGAATCTGAAATTTCAGTTTTTTCACCTTAACTGAAAAACTGAAAATGATTATTGATCAGCGTAAAAATGCACAACTTGCCCCAATTCAACCAAACTCGTATCTCTTATAATAAGTGAGATCACCATTGTTGAGCTCGAAAAACGAGCACCTGTATAAGTAATGTTTTTCTCCCAAGATTTTTCCGCATAACTATATTTTGATAGTGGCTCAAAATTTCGTATGAGGGGGCTTTCTGAGTCAAGAAAGTCAAATTCATTCACTTCAAAATTCATTTACTCAAATTTAAAACACAGTAACAGTTAATAAAATAATACTGTCTGTCTGCTGCAGTAAATATTCGAAAAGGTCTCTATTGAAAGCAAACATCTTGTATCATCATCATCATTCAAAAAGTGGACGTTTTTTACGAAGGAAATATCTAATAAGAGTAAATATACACCTAATTCTGGTTTCACACGAAGTTTCTTTGCACGAATTTGAAATAACACGAAATTTAATTCTCTTTCTACACGATTTTTTTTCAATTTAATCCGAACGACTCAAATTCTAATACGAGAGAATTTTGCTTTATGATTATTTACTCTAATTTTTGCTATATTGGAGACGAGAAATAGACTTGTGGAATTTCTATTTGTGCAAATTTCCCAAATATTATAATTCCAATTAGGGCTACACTAACGACAGGGCCAAATGGGCTATAGCCCAGGGACGCAAACTTTTTGGAGGCGGCAATTTTTATTGATGTTATATTTTTTTGAATAGGGGCCCATTATTTCTAGTAAATCGCACGGGCGCCGAATATCTTAGAACGGTCCTGTTTCAATATGGATTTTTTTTTGTTCTGTCTACAATTTGACGTTGTTTTTCAAAGAGAAAAGTAATTTTTTGATCAATTTAAAATTCAATAAATATTGAAATAAAGTTCGTTCGTGATAGGGATAAGTATAGATATTTATTAATTTTGTGTAAAAGTTAAGTTTCCAAAACTTTGTATTATTTTTGCTAATTCTTCAGGACTGGAACCAATATTCGATATTTCCATAAATACAATGTATTTTTCTACACGTATGCTCCAGGAACCAATCTATCGCGTAAAAACCGAATTAGATGTACAGGGAGGCACCAAAAAGTTATGATGATTTAGAGTCATACTAACAATAAGTAGCGCCCAGGTGGCGCTTTCTACTAGTTACAGGTGATGTGTTTATAAATTTGTGTTTTTTAATTCGTAAGTTCCCACATAGGTACCGAATTTTGAGCCTCTATTGAAATTAATTCGTTAGTTACATGCGGAAGAGTCATAAAAAAATAATCAACTTTGTCATCCTGTATTTCGGTTTTTGTTTTTTTTTTATACAAGAAATTTACTCTTGTTCTGTGTACCCTCACTTATAGTCCAGTCTGTATATAAGAAATCGTTGTTTTTTATTCGAAATATTGATCAAATACAAATTAGGAAAATTATCGTTAATACTGATAGTATGTCCGTATATAATTAGGGATATTGTCATTGATTATCATTAGAATTTATCTTTACCACAATAAATTCTAAACCAAATCAATATAGAGAAATAGTTCATTAGATATTGTTATTTGTTTATTTATTATAGAATGTTGTAATGGAAATTTTTTTCGTAAGAATTTTTGTAAATCAATATATTTTCTTATCAAATTTATTATACTCGATTTGAATACAAATTATTGGAAAATCTTATAAAATTTAACGGTTTGCACTCGACTGATCTTTATCACATAAATAGTACATAATGAGAAACCTTTAAAGGTAATGGTGATTTGAGAAAACTGTGTGTGTGTGTGTGTGAGAGAGAGAGAGAGATTTTTGTTGATACTTTTCCGATTAATCCTTCGTCATAAATCAACTGGTAAACCAGAGTAAATCAATCTCATTACAAATTCAAGACACGTACAACATTTTCTTAGCAGTCTTAATGTTTTTGGAATTTTTTTTTTGTTGTTGTTTTGTTTGGAAAAACTATTTCCAATTAAAGAAAATTATTGCGTTTTCAGTTTTCAGTTAAATTGATTAGGATTTATGTGCCTCTGATTAAAAAAAAAAAAAAAAAGGAAATTACAGACTTTATAATTGAATTAAACTCATGATTAACCTACATAGAATTATTTTGATAAATTACAAAATAAATGTACATATATATTTTCCGAAAATAATCTATCGTTTAATTGAATTGTTGTGAAATATATCATTAATTTCGGGTGTGTATATGCTGAAAATTTTGTTTATAATAAATTCATATCAAGATTATCATTATTATTATTATTATTATTATTAATGAAAATTTTCAGGATGATGTGCGCAAACGTTGAGTTTTCCTCAACACATAGACACAGGTGTGTAAGAGTGCAACCCAAACTCTCTAAACTGTTCGCTATATAATCAGTAAAGCTCTACTAGTCCGTGCTATATAACCAGAAATAACTATGTCTGGATCGTTCAAATAAAATTCGTACAACAAACAAACGAAAATATTTATAAAATTGTGTCAATGATATAATTTATTAAAATCATATTTACAATCAACACAAATTTATTATATTATATGACAGAATTTATATATTTTTCTAACACTACCTATATTTATATAAACCTACATAAGCAAACCATAAAAAATAGATATTGTGTAGAATTTTATAGGTAAGAATTGTTTGAAAATTAGTACCTCTATTTGCACTTTATATAAAGACAAACCAGCAAAATCACAACTTTTCACTTCTTCTTCTTCTTAATTAATTTCTCATTTAATTTGATTGTTCCCTTTTTTATATGTTTTCGTTTTAGAAACCTTGCGGTATAACTTGAAGAATATCCCACGTAATTAGCTTATTCTACTTTTAGAAAGAACACACAATTTCTAAGCTTCATAAATAGATTTATTGAAATCTATATATTTATTTATACATCTAACTATTATTGAGAAATCGCTTAATAATCGATTATTATCAATCAAATTTGTCGGATTGATTGATCCGATTTGTTCACACAAGAATCAATCCAAAAATAATCGTATAATATTAAAAAAAAAAGATATATTAATAGCTTATTTATTACATAATGGGAGTCGAAAATAAAACAGTCACGTTTTAATCACCAAGGTTCAAATTGGATGTACAAAACAAAAAAAAACCCTAACAAAACTATACCAATATTGTCCTTTATTCCAAACAAATCACCAAACACCCCCTATTCGAGGAAATTATTATACGTCGAAACTATCAAATTATTTTGAAATTCGAACGTAATTCCTATAATAACGTTTATCCAATTTTGAGCGTCCATTCAGCCAACAAAAAGCAACAAATAATAATAATAATAATATTTGAGTTTGTATTTTTCTAGTTATTTATCTTGTCCGTGTTGTGAATTTTTCTATTTTTACAAGAGACCTTTTCAAATAATAATAATAATTGTCGTCAAATTAAAAATGTTTGTTTGACATAAGAAACAAGTTTTTCTCTCTTCACTCCAAAGGAAAACGAATACTGTAATAAATAATACTGAAGGAGAAATTGATGTTATAATAATACATTTTATTGTATTTTTGTTATACAGTCTGGTCCAGTACTCGCTTTTCTAGTCGATAACTCTTGGTTTAGTGGAGGTAATAAAAAAATACTCTCGATTTCTTGAAGCGTTACAACTAGCAACTAGAGAATATTTTGGCATTAGAACGGTTTCTCTAGTTTTTCAGGAAATGTGGAAAATTAATAGCTGATGTGCCGTGATGCATGAGAAAGAATATTTTCCAACTTTTCACTTCTTAAATGTTTCGGAAAATATCAACTGTAGTATTAGAAAGTTTTCTTTTTGATTCTTTTATTTGTACTACAAGCGACACCTATCAACAAGATGAATATTTTATAAATAATATTAATTTGGGAAAGCTAGAAAAACCGTTGCAACGCCAAAATATTCTCTAGATATCACACTCTCAATTCTCAAGTGCGATTTTTCATTACCTCCACTAGAGCAAGAGTTACAGGCGACGAAAGCGAATATTGGACCGCACTGTATAGCTTCCATTAACATTTATTTAATATAAAAATCGATCAATTTTGTTGTTGTTTTTTTTTTTGTTATGAATAAGTTTGCATCTTTTTAAGAAAAAAAAATATATATGATGAATTCATTAAATAACACAGGTCAAGGATTTACCATCTAGCGATTTTTTCCGATCCTACTTAATCCTTGTATCGGTGCAAATTTCGCACTTTCAAATTATTGAATACGGTCTTTTGGAGAGACCATTCAGATTTATTTATAATTATAAAGAAAAAATATAAATAAGAAGAATTTGTTTGAGAATCGAGGTCAAGTGGATTTAATTGCAATTCTCTTCTTCCATCACGTCTCTCCTACTTTAATCCTTTTGTCTAATCAAAGATAAAATTTTATAAATTATAGAACATATCTACAAAGACACTATAGAATATAATACAGGCTGTCCTACGTACGACAATTGATCAATTGTAATGTAAAATAATGAAGGCAAATTAGTCGACTATTTATCGTCCTTGGGACAACCTGTATAAATTTCCGATTTGGAATTATAATCGATCGTTCAGTTTTGTTTTTTTTTTTTAATTTTAATTTCTCTGTTGTTTTTTTTTGCAGTATGAATTTTATTTTTATTTGGTACCTATATATGTTAATGTTGAGTAATAATAGTAATAGTAAATAAATAATTGATGAATTGATGTATTGTCATTTGGATTTTGTTATCCATTTTACAATTGCCATGTGGGACCAACAAATAGCATGTATATATTTCCGGCCGATGAATTGATTTATTTATCATATAATCGAATTATTTATGTCCCTGTGAATCCGCCTGAGAAACGTATTAGTTTGAAAATTCCTTCGTCTTCAACAATGCCATCCAACAACAACAACAATAACGATGATGATAACAATAACACAGAACCAACAACAATTCCATTAAATAATAATAATAATAATAATAATAATAGGGGAATTACTGAGAATTATAGTGATAATAATGAAAATTATATTGATGACAACAATAAACCGTCAACATCGAAAATATCTATAAGAAAAAAACAATCATCAATAAATCTGAAATTAAAAATACCGAAAGCTACACGTTCAATTTCCAATTGTTCCAATAATAATGATATTAATAAAGAATCGAATGATAGTTCGAGTTCAAGTCAACATCTACCAAAAATAACATTCGATTCTGATGATAATAATCGTGATGTTGACCATCAATTAATGATGAAGATTGGTTCAGATTTATGTCAAGCTAGAGCGAATTTCTATCCACAACATGATAAAACTGCAGGTGAAGGAAAGGTGAAGATTATTTAAAAAACGCTTGACTAACACTTATTATTATCATCGTTGATTATATTTTCTCAACTAACAATCATTTCAATTATTATTATTATTATTATTATTAATATATATTTAATTTAAAAAATGAAATAATCTAACAAAAATTTTTGTATTGGAACTCATTATTGATTTGTTGATATTCCACAGAACGATCGACACTTAAAAAGAAACGTTCCTTTTTTCGACATATTGAAAAAAATAAAACTAAAGACAATCATAGTATGGCTAAGAATGAATCACCATTACAAGATTTAATACATCCAAGCTATCATGAATATCTCAAAATACATAATTCAAACGTTTTCAAATTGGTTAAAACCAGTAAGTCTTCCGATTTATAAAATAATAACTGGTCGAAATAATGTAGGGGAAAAAAAAAGTCTTATTAACTCGGAGTCCAACGGAAGTTTCCCCTCTAGGGACTCCAATCCGAATACTAGATTAAAGAGGCATCTCCAAACAAAAGCATATAATTAAGATAACTCTATATTTTCATTAAATTGACTCAAATTTTAATTTATACACACTCCTAAGCAAACATTAACATTAAAATGTTAAAAACAAAAAAAAAATTAAATAAACAGCCTACTTTAATTAAAGTGGGCCACCAATCCATATTATATAATTCATCATATATTAATAAAAGCAAATTTCATCAAGTTGTGTGTGAATTGGCGTTTGTTTGAAATTTTCAAACAAGGACGATTCGAAATGACATATTTATACACGTACATGTTGCTATAGTAACCGAATTTTCCAATGCCTACTTTAATCTTTATATACACATATTATATTCTTTGAAATTTACATTAATGGATTTCTTTTTCGAATTTAATTATATTTATAGTAAAAAGATTTCCATATCAATCGTTGGCTAATTTCCGGAATCATTAATTCTGTTAATGAAAATATTTTGATCAGTTGTTATTTTTTCGATAGATAGATTTTTTAGAAAATTAAAAAAAAAAAATGGATATAATTCAATTTATTTATAGTTGCCGATTTTACGCAAAAATTGGGCCAGTTACACGAAAAACATTCCGAAGAATTATTGGATTTAGTTACCAGTTTCCGTCAAAAGAATACCGATTTTCAAAAAGAAAGGTAAACTATTATTGAAACAAATAAAACTTAATCTCCATCCCTATATCTCTACGATTGTGTCGCATTCACATATAGATGATGATGAAGATCATGATTATCAATAATTGTAAAATAAAAATCTTTGTTTCTATTCTAATCTCTAATGAAATTATCAAATTCTTGATCTACATCCGCATCTCTGTGATTGTGACACAGAGAGTGCGTTGTAAGTCGTAAAGTTAAATGTGACAGTTGGTAGAGGATGACATTCTAAGACAAAAAGTCCTAAGACGTTATTGCACCTAACCCACTGTTAATTAGTTATTAATTAAATAACGTAGCCAATCAGAAAGTGCGTACGCGAATTAAGAATCAATCTATATTGAGTCCGATTACCGCCGAGCGTTAAATCAACTGGAGTTGCTCTGCCTCCGTCCAACTAATCCCGAACGATTCTAATTCTGCGGCTCTATGCTTTTCTCCTTGGTTTCTTATTTGATTAATAACTTTTTAACGGTGGTTTAGGCACAATAATGTTTTTAAGACTTTTCGTCTTAGAATGTCATCCTCTACCCACTCTTTAATTTAACTACATGACTTACAACTCATCCTGTATATTGAAATGAGGATGAGGATCAAGATTTCTAAATTAAATAAAAATAATCATTTCTAATAATTTAGGATAATAAATCAAAGTTCTTTATATCATTTATGGGAATCGATATTACAAGAAGTACAAATTGATTCACAAATTTTAAATGACATATCAACGAATTTCTCAAAACAAATACCACGACATTTACTCGATAAAACTTATCATAGAAAAATACAATCGAAAAATGTGTTTACACATAAAGAAAGCTATGAAACGATTATAGCAAAAACTGAAGACAAATTGAATAAGGTATAAACATTTTTTCTATTCAATTTAACGGACACTATTAACGTTGTTGGTTGTTTAAGTCAACGGTATCCGTTAAATTGAATATTTGCAAATTTATATAATTAATTTTTGTTTGATTTTGTTCCAAAAACAGTATCAACAAGCTTATGAAAATGCCTATTTTACATATTTATCTACACCGACCACTGATAATTTAAGTTCTTATTTTAATGCACATAATGCCTATGTACAACAACTTCGTGCAACTAATGGAATGTTGGACGAATATAATAAACAATCGTTACCATCTCTGCTTCAGGTTAGTCGTTTTTTTTTTAATTTCTTTAATTTTTGAAAACAAAAATTAATAAAACGTTAGATCCCACTAGAACGGGTGTAGCACGGTAATTTTTCTTGCAGTTGGCAGCGACTTTGTGAGCGCAGGTCCGCAACTTACCTAACCTTGATTTTTGTTAAAAAAATAGATCAACAAATGTCAAATTATATTACATATGAACTGACCAATGGCATTACGTCACCAAATGCACCGCCAACTGCGAGGAGAATTAGCATGATACACCCCTTAGAATGATCCTTTGCTTGATCTCAAACTTTAACTATTTATTCTCCGGATTGGTGGTACTTTAGAATATATATCCAACATTAGTTGATTATATAGATTCATGCGAAATTGAAAGATAAATCAACTCTTAAAAATTAAACTGATTGAGAAAAACAGTACAGTAGACTCTCGATTATCCGGGCTAATTCAGGGGAAGATGATTACGGATAATCCGAAAACACGGTTAATCCAATAACGTAAGAGAATAATTGTTATATACTAAAGTTTAAATGTTTGATTGAATGGAAAAATGTGAAAATTTTTGTCAAAAGGTTACCCGGTTAATCTGCAAACCGCATAATCTACCACCGCCGGATAATCGGTAGTTGACTGTATTAACAAAATTTGAAAGTTTCTTTCATAAAAGCGTCAAAGAATTCATTCGAAACATAAAGCAAATATGACCCATATTAGTAGAAAGGATTATCAACCATAACAGTAAAGTCTCTATGACAACATTAATGTTTAATCTTTAGTGTGGAACTTTAAAACAACTCGAATCACTTTATTCAATAAAAAAAAAATAATGTGGTTGAATAAATAGATTTTTACGGCGATCGTACGAGGGCTAAACGAAAAGTAATGATAATAATATATTTCTAGTGGTCGGAAAAAAATATATATGGTAGTAAGTTCAGGTCCTTACTAGCAGGTGAGCAGATAATACAGGATGGCCTGCCTGAGGCTTTCCTGGTCTTGTAGGAACTCTGGTTCTAGTGGAGGGAAAAAAATGCACTCGAGGATCTCAAGTTTGGGAAATCGTTTTAACGTCAAAATGTTCTCTAAATATCACACTTTAGATCATCAAGTCCGTTTTTTTTTTTTTTGCAACCACTAGAGCCAGAGTTACAAGACCAGGAAAGCCTCTGGTGGACCACCCTGTATAAATACTCCGTGAGATTTTTAAACTACATTCATTCAAATATGAACGGTCAGAGATAATTGAGAAAAACGAAGTCAGAACCGACTGAAAAAATGTCTCCAAAAACACTCACGCCGACTTGGTGGATTATACCTCGCATATTCTATAAGTGCACGGTATAGTGCAGAGAAATTTAGCTGGGCAATACAACCATAGCAGTCGAGGATCACGGAGGATGGCGAGACGCGTCCCACTTTGGCAAAAATAAGAAAAGAGATCTAATTTTTTGCTGACGGAAAAATGACCGTTAGCGTTGAGTGGATTCTCAGCGACGAATTTCACATAAAAAAGATAAACGGGTCGACATTTCAAGAACCTGATCCGGACAGATTCTTGATTTGACTTGTGACAATAGACGAAACCTGGATACATTATTTTGATCCTGAGACTAAACAACAATCGATGACTTGGAAACGTCTTTACCGACACCGAACAAGTTGCAAGTCCCGCGCAAAAGATTATAGTGTCCGCTTTTTGGAAATACGAGTCATAATTACGGACTCTTATTTCGCTGATCCATTAAAAAGCCCCGAGGCGAGAAATTTGGAGATAATAGCGAGGTGATAGCCGCTATAGTAGTATTTTGGGAGAGTAAAAAAAAGATTTTTCTCAACAGTGATCTGTGCTTTGATGAACATTGTGTTTCGATTTCCATTATTTTTCGATCGTTCCTCGTACAGTGAGCGAATATCAAATATTGAACAATATGGAACCGAACATTCGTTTACCGATCATTGTTTGTTTAATCTATAAAAATAATAATGCACTATGTATGGTTTTCCATTGTTTCCGTGCTTCTACTTTATTTTTTAAATGAAAAAAATTCAACCCGTAAATTGATTATTCAATAATAATAATAATAATTTCAAAGTTTAACTACAGTTGCAAATGTTATGTAAAGCCTGAACAACGATTTCACATTAGATAATTAATAAAGTAATTGCATTAAGTAATAAAAACAATAATTATGAAATTAAACTAACTTTGGTGCGTTTAATTGTACGTAAAAGTTTTATTGTTTGATATCAATAATAAAACTTTTATTATTATCTATTTTTATAAATTTATAAATTTCCACAAACTACCTAACTTTTGTTATTATTATCTTTTTTTCGTTCCTCAATATATATGAAATCAATTTAAAAATTCCAATAGAACTTTGTTATTTGCTTTAGAAAAATATATCAATTTGAAAATAAGTAATCAATGTTTGTATTGTAAAGTACATTTATAGTTTTCAAAGAAGAAACTCTAGAGGTCATTCCAAGATTTGAGTCTATGCTTTGTCAGACGAAGGCAATTCTAAATATTTCCGGAAATTACTAACAGACACAGGTACTTTTGCCCTATGTTTCAATACGATTTAGTGTGGAGTTACTAAGCTGAGTGACGATTTTCGTTGTGTCGTCTATCAAATGCTGTTGTTCCAGCGAACATCAAATATTCATACTGATCAACATGTGAAATATCGAGTGATAAAGGCATTGGTGAAAGTTGAATTCAAACTGGGGATTTACAAGCAAAGAATTTTGTATTTTCGGAACTTTCCACACAATTCAACCGAAGCTCAAAAAATTACTTTCGTGAGTTGATGTAGCAAAATGCTTGAAAAAATTCAATTTGAGCTTTTTTCTTCAATTCGAAGGAAATCGCAGCTGAAGCGCATCGAACGCTTATAGAAGTTTATAGTGACAATGCTCCAACTGATGAATCATGTAAGGAATGTTTTCGAATTGGAAAATTCCAAGACGAAGAACTTGAGAGGAGCTTGCAGTATCGTTGGAAGTTACCGCACTCGTCGTATATTAGCCGGATATTGCTCCTTCTGACGGCAAGTCATCGGTTGACTTCCGTTGCAGTAATCGAGAATTGGCTCCTAACTTAAATCGCCTCAAAAGAGGGAACATTTTTTTCGAGTTAGAATTCGAATATTTATAAATTATAAATTTGATGTCTAATATGAAGATGAAGAAAAATATATAGCCTCCTATTTGAAATAACAAAAGAAATGTTATTGCCGGTGGAACCGGTAGTGATATTGCGACCTCAAAATTATTGTAAATTCTGCATCAGTTGCTTTCATATCGATATTGAAAATGGAAGAAGTTAAAGGCTTGTAGTCTGTGTTTATAGTCATTCGGTATAAATACGGTGTCACCCAATAATGACCAGTACAATCATTTCAATATAATATGATGCCTCCTACAAATGGCACTGACGTCATCACCTCGTACTCTCAAACAAGCGAGCGGCACACAATCCAGTTTTAGGTAAATCCTATAGTTGAGCAATAATATTAGTAGTTCCTTGAGACCAAAGACGTTACAGCCAATAATCCAGCACTATAACTCGAATTTTTCTTCGAATGAATATACCATGTTAGAATCCTCGAAACATGGAACAAGTTGAGGAGAAAATCGAAAATTTCCTATCCATCTATCAGATGCTCGGTATTATAAGTCCGTTCTTTAGTAACAACTCAAACTTATTGTTAGTTGCCTTATGAGAACTTGAGTTAGGAGTATATGGACTATAGAGCGCCTGTCTCAATCTAATTAGATATTGACGAATTGGTCAGGCGACGTAAAACGGCCAGAACAGTGGGGCTTTAAAGAACGGACATATATGTGAGCCTTAGAGTACCATGCATCTAAAGAAACGCCTGTTAGTGAAAACTTCCAATACTATATCTACATATATTGCCAAACTGTACTATTTACACTGAAATGTGCCACTCACTTGTCCCATACTAGGATAAATTCAGGACGGTTCTTCTTGTAAATGACAAAGGCTACTCTCAATTGGGTCGGTATCCTTCATTTTGCGCCCTAAACACAAGTGCGCCCGCAGCGGGTCCATCTTCCGCCACGCCCTTGTTACGGTACTGGCGGCGTAATATTGATCAATTTTTGTTATAAAAGCAAAAAAAATTCTATAGAATTATGAAAATTAATTAATTAATTTAATAGAAAAATGATCACGATAATTTATTACTACAACCAAAAAAAATATATAGGTATATATATATATATACATAAGGACTGGCCATATGCCATAAGAAAAATAATATATATAAATAATTATCTTTGTTCGAAACACCGTCTAAATAAATATTTACTTTTATTAAATCAATATTCAAATGAAGTTTAATAATTTAATCGAATTTTTTCCATTTTCCGAAATTTTTCATTATACCAAATGTAAATATTACGTGTTAGTCTATCTTTTAATAATTGTTTTTTTGTTTGTTTTTGATTGGTTATTATAAAAAAACACGGAAAAATAACGTTAATAGTAAAAAAAATTGAATGATGACGAACAAGAAAATATAAAGCAGAGCATCATCACTTCATCACCTACGCTTATTGGCAAATATTTAATTTTACACACATAGTAAATTGTGTTATTACATGTTGTACCTATATGTATGATGATGATGATGATGATGATAATGATAAAATTTAAAAATAGTTTAATGAGTCAAATTTTCGGCAACAACAGTTGTTGAGTTATTTTGGAATCTCATTGAAGTTTAAATACAGGCTGTCCATTAACTGTTTTTAATTAGTATTCATTTATTTTTATAATGACAACGAATTTCCATCCGATGTAATTTTATTGATAATCTTGAGTACTGATAAAAGTTATTGAAATTTTTCTGATAGCCAAACGACACGAACAAATACGAATTTGATAAACAAAAAATTAAAATAAATGACAGTTTCTAATCATTGATGAAATGAAGTTTATGGAATATCAATTAAAAATTTCCACGTTTCTAGTTTAATTATTAATCGATCAATTAAATAATTAGTTGCTTTCAATTGGAATTTTCCAATAAATTAATAATTAAATTCTCTATATGTATATACAGGAATTGGATGATATTTATACAGATGTTTGCTCAACTGTAACTGAAACTATAGGACAAGGAGCTGAAATGTTAACAAATCAAGTAAGTATGATACATTTTTCTTCTGCATCGTCGGCTATACAAAAACAATAATTTTGTTTGATGATGATGATAATGACAGATAATCTAACTGCATTATAATCGCAATCAAATGAAAAATTACATTCTCCTTAATAATTAATTAAAAAAGAACAAGGGTTGTTCGAAATTTATTTCTATTGTCATCATTGGAATGATAATGGAATTTATCATAAATTTAATATAAGAAACAATATGAAAAATTTATACAGACAAAGAGCAGTCCTTTTTATTTGATTGCCTGAACGTTGTCACTATACAGCATTATATTTATGTTTCCATTATTTACGTTCTTTTGTTTTTTCGTTGTTTGTTTGTTTCTTTAATGCTATTGTTTCAGACAATTGAACAATCGAAACGATACAACAATTTAAATATTCAATGTAAATCGATATCAGCTCAATCCGATTTGGCTTTAATTGCAAAATCGTCTACAAATAACACACCACAAGGTGGACGTACTTTCCAATATAAAAAACCATATATAGCACCACGTAGTAGTGATTTAAATATGAAAATTGTAAGTAGCTTTATACTCATATTTATTTTTAAAATTTAACAAAAAAAAATTGGTAAGAATGGATGATTATATTTTATAGGAATGTTCTGCACCGTCCCTTAAAAATGAATTAGTATTAGATCCTCGTGTTGCTATACAATTGAAACCGTCTTATGATGTTTTAAAAAAAGAATCAATAGATTTAGATATGAAAATAAGACAAATACAAGATGCTTTAGAAACACTATTACGTATACAACAACGTTCAATTGAAGCGGCTCTATTTAATAAAGCCAATGAATTAGAAGAGGAGATCGCAATGAAACGATTCGATTTGAAAGTAACAAAGATTCATTTAGCTGCCGTTAATGCACAGGTAAATAATTGAATAAAAAACACCATTAATCTATTAGAAAACAAAAACAAAATACATTGGGTTGGCATGAAAGTAATTTCGGGTTTCCAGATTTTTCCATACAAAACTCAACTTTGATCAGAACCGTCCTAAGATATTCGTCGAGTACAAAAATGTACAACATCAATAAAAATTGCCGCCCCCAAAAAGCATCGCCCCAGGGCTATAGCCCATTTAGTCCTGTGGTTAGAGTAGCCCTGACTTATTAATCAATCGAAAATTACCAGCATTTCAGATTCCACGCCTATAGAACTGATCAGCAAAAAACTCATTCAATAACTGCCATTTGTGGTTATCGAAAAATTTCGTACGTCATCTTTGAGATGAATAAAAATCCGATGGTGCAAGGTCGGGGCTATATGGCGTATGCAACATCATTTCCCAGTCAAGCTCCAATAATTTCGTACGAGTCGTTAAAGTTGTGTTGATGTAATTCAGCTTTCGATATGGTTTGTGCTAGCCCATCTTTTTCGATCCAATTTCTTTCATCAGTGATTATTCGTTTAGAAAGAAAATCGTATTATATTTTAAATACGTATTGCAAATATTGATTTTTCGAGCTACTTAACCAGTCAAAGATAGTTTATGCGATTTCCAATTATGTTGTGTGTGATTTATTTATTTTGCAATCTTCCGCTCGGTTGTATGACGATTCTATTCAATTATGGCTTCAATAATGTCATCGTAAACTTCAGAAGGTTGACCAAAATGTTGTTTAGCTGAGCGAAAATCTCCATAGCGAAAGTTTCCAAACCTGTCCTGATACGCGCGCTCTATTAAACAATCAACACCACAAACTCAACATATCTCTTTGTGAACCTTAGCCATTTTCTTGCCTTCACGAAAATGAAAAATTGAAATATACGCATGTCGAAAATGCTCATTTTTGCACTTCAAACAAACATAACGCTACCTACTGCTACAAACCGAAATTACTTTCTTGCCAACGTACGAAATTTAGGTTGTTTTTTAAAGGAATAGTCAATAGAAAAGAAGCGGACAGGGGATGATAACTCCTGAAACGAAAAATTCTCTATAGGTTTTCAATCTGACTAACTCCTCAATCAGTTATTATTCAATTAAGGTAGCTACGCTTTAGCAGAATGATTAGAGATAGGCGAGTTGTTGATATTGTGAGCCGAATCCAGAAAAAAATTGTTTTCTATACGGAAAATCTCAACAAAAAAAAAAATGATGGTACTCTGATTGACTTTTTCAATTAAATAATAACAAATTAAAGTATTAAAAGATTTTTGTCTCAGTATGTCGGCCCCTATAATACATTCTTTTTCTGCTGTCTATCTTTTTTATGACAGCCTGTATAAATGAAAATGATACAACCATTCATTATTATCATTAATTTGAAACGAACTCTATATATATATGGATTTTCGAAGCCGGAAACGAGTTTCAAATTAATTAAACAAACGAATCTAATAGATAAACATAAAATCAGAAGTTTTCAGTTTGTTAGTTTTCCATTATTATGATCGTTATACCTATATATCAAGAATTGGAAAGAAAATAAATAACTTTTCTTATTTGATAAGATAACGAAAATTCGTGATGTTTTCCAACAAAACTATTAGAGATATTTGATATAAAAAAAAAACAAAGATCGAATCAATCTTCTAACAAGAAAATTCACCAACTTTCTTAAAGTTATTTTTCTTCAATCTATCATTTTTCGTACCTATACGTTTATTGATTTTCAATTATATTAAAGTTTTATCGAAGAAAAATTCCAATAAAATTATACAGGCTGTTTTTAGATTCTATAGCAGATGTTCTTATAAAATAAATGATTCTTTTTTATTATCAAAACACCCAATTCAAGTAAGGCAGACCGCGCACTAGGCAGCCAGGCTGCAGTGGCCAATCCAACCCATGTAAACTTATGAGAGACTGCGCACTAGGAGGCCAACAATTGCTGGCTGCGGCAGCCACTAAAACTGGCCTGCCTGCACAGCAGCCAGAATAGAACAGCAAAATGCATGTAAATGTATGTGAGCACCGCGCACTAGACTGGCAGGCAGATATCTTTCGTTTGAAAAATGATAAAAAATTCAAAATATGAACTATTTGGCCTATATATTTCTATTTTGATGAACTTTATATTTTTTTTCTATTTTGCGTCTATAAAAGCGTTGTTAAGGTAACAAGAGGAGTGCTTTAATGGATATTAAAGCACTCTTTTCAATTTCAAAGGGTCAATTTTTATCATAAAAGGGTGCAAAATAGAAAAAATAGTATAAAAAACTCGTTTCAAAAGATAATTCCTGCACTCGACCATTGTTTTTTAAAATTGGTCTCGTGCAGGAATTGTCATTTTTTGAAACTTGTTTTTTAATGTACTAATATACTATCCGCTTCAAATAATGACTCATATTTTCGAAATTAAATTCATTAAAGATTCCAAAATATATAAAATATTAACAAATTAATATTAATAATTATAGAATTATCTAATTAATGAATAAAAAAATACAAGAAACAAGTATTAGTCTGGATTAGAACTGACCGTACAACTGGCTGCGCACTTTTCTGGCCGCCGCAGCTTGGCTGCCTAGTGCGCGGTCTGCCTAAGGGAAGATGAATCTAACCTAAGAACATATATATATTTGAATTTCAATTCCAAAGGTACCGGAAATTTATTAAAGTTGCTACACTATGTTTGTCTATCATTAAGTTATAGTGCGATTCTATACGAATCCTGATACTTATCCAAATTTTAATAAATCATTTAATTTCGGTAGAATTCCGATTATTTGCGAAATTAAATTTTCAACAATTTATTAATATAATATTAAATAGAAACAATGATCCGTTGATCCTCTTATTTTGTACATCAAATGAGATTAGTTTTGAAGTAAATATATTTAATTGATAAAATTAAGTGGTAAATTGAATCGATAACAAAAAAAAGTCCTGATTAAGATTTATTTAGATTGTAATTCAATTATTATTATGAATATTCAAATTTAAAAAAACAAAAAAAAAACACCCCCATCTCTACAATATGGTTTGTTTTATTGCGCATTCTATCATTTGCGCGTTAAGGGTTATCAATACGTAGGTCACAACAAGGTTGTCAAGTCCAACAAAATATCCACTTAATATTTTAACGAGGCTTTATATATTTATTGAAGCTCTCTCAATTCTATAATCCAACAATAATTGATTAAATAAATAATATAAACACTTTATTCATTATAAACTGCGATAATCAAATTAAATATTATAGCAAATGGGGTGGATAACAATAAAAACACATTTGGTAAGATTGTAACGGCGTGGATTCGATGGAATGAGGGAAACTGTTGGGGATATTTGAATAGCGATTCATTAATTCTGGTTTTTTGTTTTTTTGTAGAAAGAATTGTTCATATCGAAATTGGAAGGTGATAATAATGGACATGAGAAAAAAGGTGAAAAAGTGACGACGACGACGACAGCATTAGCGACAGCATCACCGGCAAATATGAAAAATAAATGGTTGAAAGCTTTCAAAACGTTGAAAGCCCTACCATTAGATAGGTGAGTGAAACCAACAAAATAAAAAAAAAATTGAATAAATTATTTTCCATTTACCAACTATTGATTCAGTTTCAAGGACAATAGATTTGTTGCTACAGACAACAATTGTAAATTATCCTTGGATTGATTTAGTGTTTTTTTTTCCTTCAATCTAAATATTTTTTAAATTTTGTGTAATTTAGAACGAATAGTGCCGCTTCAAAAGAACCATTGAAAAATGATTCAAGTGACCATCATTTCCAAGAGTACACATATAAAAAAATTACACCATGCGACATATGTTTACAAGTACTAAGAGGTATTTAAACCTAATTTTTGGGGTATTTTTTTACTAATAATTACAATTAAAGGACATACACGTCAAGGATTGAGATGTAAATTATGTAAAATGAACGTCCATTTTGGTTGTCAAGATAAAGCAACTAAATGCCAAACGAAAATGAAGATGTTAAGACGACAAAAATCCACATCTGAGATTGATGTTAAACTACCGAACGATACAGACGACCAAAGTATGTATAGAATTTTTTTTTTTTTCTGTAAAGTTCACAATAATTCATTTCGTTTTGCTCTATCAATGGCTTGTATATATCTATAGTTTTAAATAACAAAATTATGATTGTTTTCCTTTTATTCCATTTTATCGCTTTCTAATAATTATAATTTGAAACAAACAAAAAAAAAACAACAACAAAACGTGCATCCTACAGAAAGACAAGAAGTGGATCAAACATATCAAGTATTAAAACAAGCAACAAAATTATCAAGTAAATCACATATGACTACAACTGATTTTGACACACAATTATTAACGAAAAATTCCGATAATATGGACAATAATAATATGGAAAATCGTACGAATCGTAATTTACGCCAACAACAACAACAACAACAACAACAACCAACAAAGAGATCAAATACAAATTTGGCTGTTTTAAATTCTGATCCATATTCGTCCTGCTCAGGTTTGTCGTTGTCTTTTGTTTTGTGATTAGAAGTGAAAACTATCAACTAAGATCTGCATGCTTAGATTACGATTGAAATCTGCCAAATTTTTTAAATTATTAAACGCAGTATATAAAAATATGAATTATTGACGATTTTACCCGGCGCATCCACCATTTTTTTCTGGGATGATAATATTACTGACTACATTTCAATTTTAAATTAATTTCTTGAAGCCATCACTAAAAAGACAAAATTTAAATCGAAATTTCTTATTAGCCAAAAATGTTTGTTTTGGTTTGAATAAATTTGGATAGATTTCTATGAAATGTACATAAATTAGAATTTATTATTAGCATTATACTTGTATATTCATATTAATGGATATGGGTGATTGAAAGTCGATTATATCGTTGTTGTTTAGCTCCACATTCACCACACCGACCAAAATTGAATTTACGAATGAAGAGCTTATCATTGGACTCACCGGAAAGTAGTGAATATGTACAAAGACGTAAATATTATAATACATCAGTTGAACAACATTCAAATCAAAGCTCAAGTTCTCGAATACAATGTAGGTATCCATTTTTAAACAATACCCTAAATAATCATTTTTCGTTATTATAGTAATAATGCTTATAATTATTAGCATCATATCATCATCATTACTAATAGTTGCTATAATAAATGCTAATAAAAGTACGAAAAATGACTGTTAATTCTCTTTAATATCGCCATTTAGCGTTTTTTTATTGACACAAATGTAACGAAATTGGTGTCATTAAATCATTATAGATGGCGTGATTTTATGTTATAATTATTTTATTGTTATTGTTAATTTTTGATTAATTTAGCACCAGCAAGTCCTGTCCATAATCGACGTTTAATGTCCGCCAATAATATCAAAATGTCATCAATGGAAGTTCCTGAAAATATGGAAGCTATATCATCATCGGCTAGTATATCACCATGTCCTAGTCCTATTGGTAACAAAGTAAGATGAATCTTAACTATTATTAGGTTGGCACATGAATAATGAGCGATCATGAGGCGAATTAATTATATAATTCCGCCTTTGCCTATCTAGTAACGAATGAATAGAGAACTGTTGTGGCTTTTACTTGAAGAATTCATGTAGGAACTGTCTTTAGTGCCTCCAATCATCGAATTTTCCCACATAGTGCTCTCTCATGGATCTAAAACAACAATAATCTGTTGGTGCCAAATATGGCGAGTATGGTGGATGAACAATTATTGTTCAACCAAACTCCAATAACTTGATCTGTATAATTTTTGGTATATGTGGTCTTAACATCTTCTTGTCATCACTTTTCCACTTTTCCAAGATAGTTAGAGTAGTTTGTGATGGTCATAGAGAAGGAGGTTCCAATATCCAATAAGACGCACAACATGACTTCTTTCGGGCGAGGTTGTTTCTCTCAGGGTTGGTTCTGCTTATTCACTTTTCTCCAAATTCGTGCGAATTTCGTTCTATTGTGGTATGAGTTGCATTTGAGAAGAATGAACAATGTACGTATCGTAATTTATCGATGTCTATTTCCACTTACTAGTTAGACCTTAACAGATCACTCAACGTATAGTCGCCACTACGAACTCTTTGGAGCCATCTTATTACAGTAATTTCTGATACAGCATGGGAATCTACACGTTCACATACGTTTTGCACAGCTACGGCCGCTAAGACCAGACTGATATTCATGTAGCAAACAATATCTAACGTGTGTTTTGATTTTGTCCATTAATTATTACTGTATACCCTCGACCGTAGAATGTTTTAGACGTTTCTCGAAAAATCTAGATTTTTTTACTAAACGCTCATTATTAATGTATCCAATCCAATCATTTTCCATAGTTTTGATTGTATGTTTTTTTTTTTCTAAATAGAAATGTAATCGAATTCTACCAAATAATCTATATGTGGTTTTATACAATTTTAAATCGCGTCATCAAGACGAATTAGATTTGAAAGCTGGATATAAAGTAACTGTTATCGATACATCCGATACAGATTGGTGGAAAGGTAAATGTTTGGGTCGAACTGGATTTTTCCCATCAAAATACGTAACGAAATTATCACCGGGCGAAAAACCACTACAGGTAAAATTATAAATATAAAAACTGTTATAATGATAATAAAATAAATTTGCCATAGGTTACACATAATTTGCAAGTATCAGATGGTGATAATGGTTTGATGTTATTACGTGACCAAATTGTTATTCAAATGGCTGAAGAATTAGATGGTATGGTTATGATAAGGTCAGGTGATAATCGTCAAGGTGTATGTCCTGTGAAATTTTTACAGGAAGTGTGACATAATTACCATGAAATCATTGAAAATTTCGCGGAAATTTATAATGATGCTAATAATAATAATAATAATAATAATAACAATAATATCAGTAATAATTGGAAATTGAAAAAGTATTGGAATTTAATTAAAATAAAAACACAACATAATCATAATAATAATAATGCAAATATGGATTTTAATAACCGATATATACAAATGACCAATATTAATGGTAATAATAGAAATATTGTTAGTTATCATCTATTTAAATATTTTAAAAAAATTGAATTTCAAAAACATCAGACCAATAATAATAATACTATATTTGATAGATTAGTATTTCGTAAGAGATTATTGAATCAGATAAATTTGTTGAACGGACAAAACTCATTTTTATCATCAAGAAAACGTCCTCTATTAATGGGATTTTCACATTATTATAACGATAATTTATTAATATTAAAAAACCAACAATTCCCTTCTATTATAATCAAATCGAATTCTGAAAAACGTCCATTATTATTGCAAAACTCTATCACACATCATTATTATAATTAATGCATATAAATGTCATAGAAATAATAATAACAACCAAAAAATATGGAATTCTTATTTCGATAATTAAAAAACAATAACGATAAATTCTAATTTGATATAAATTGACTGAATTTATATACATGTTGATATTATTATAATCATAAATTATTGTATTTTCCTGTTTCAAATTTATTTCCTTTATCAATAAACAGAGTCTATTGAAAATTTTATTTATTACCAGCTGACCCGACAGACATTGCTCTATCCAAATTGGTTCTGTAATTATTGAGACCATCGATATTCCATTTTGGGAGAACTACATCCAGCAGTATGCTAATGGGGAAATTCCACATGCAAGAAAGATTCTATCCGCGCTATACCGCTGCAATGCTTTGTTTATAAACAAACAAAGCTGATAGTTTTCTGATATGGGAACAGACGATATACAATTGACTTGATTCTCAAGTAGTACCCAACGAACTGCCCTTGCAATCTGCTTATTGTCATTGTAGCTGTATCGGAAATTACAAATAATTAAAGTCGAATGGTATATAGGTCGGAATTATTGGGATGCGTAGTATCAAAATTTCTCCTTTATACTGATTGTTCTGTTTACTGGGCTATCATATATTCATTCAAAACAATCAATTTGTATGGATGCATAAAAAATACAGTTCTACGAAAAGATTGCACGTTGGAGTTTCATTGATTTGTATGTTCAAGAGCAACTCGAGTGTTGAATGTGCTCTGTTCGAAATTCGACCGCCTTCCAACAACATAGCAGCAATTCCTGATCAAGCAATAATTTCAATGTTGCTAGCGAATCGATACCAAAGTGATTACAATCAAAAAAGTTGTTCCTGTTCTTCGGGAGTGCACAAGAAGAAAAAAAATCCTTCCAGTTCCATGGTTTGCAACTTTCATGAAAGTGTCGTACACATATTCTTGTTGTCGATTTAACTAGATAACCAATTCTCTCACAAATTATCGCAATCAAATTTTCGCGTTATTTTGCAGGGACGCCGTATCGACTGTTGTTGGAATCAAAATTTCTAATCAATTTGAGGCCGTTTTCCATACTATTTTGTATTCTTGTTATTATACAACTGTCTATAATCCAAATCTCTTCTATGCAAACTGCAAACTAAACTGATGTATTTATAAATAACTCACCGTTATTGTTTTGCTTCTCCTTATCTTCCAATCGTTTTTATTTAATCAGTTTTGTTTTGTTGCTCCTACTTTATAAAAACAATAACAATTGGAAACATAATTGATGAGGTTAGAATTTTTATGATAAATGACAATCTAATTTAGACTATACCGATTTCTTTCTACTTTATTCAAACTTCTATATGCCATCCTACTCTATCAAAATCACTACAGTCGAAAGTTATGTTATTTAGCTAAATTTTGTATAATTGGTTGCCTATTTTACTTGAAATTACATTATTCTTCATTTGTTTTTAATGCAAATTTTAATTGAATGAAAATATTTTAGAAATTTTATTATTTTATTATTTAATGGGATATTTATGTTGAGTTTTAATGCAAAAATATGGTTAATAACGATGACTTGGCTTGATTGATTATTGTTTAACGTGGCTAAGTGGAAAAAAGCGGGAAATATCGCCCATCTGATGTTTTATTGTTGGTTTGTATGAATACTTGATAAAAAATTGTCTATTCAATTTGTTCTACATATTTAAACAAATAGATATTGATATTGGAAAATTTTATCTAATTTTTCCTATAATTGTTGTTGTTATTAAATTATAAATGAATTTATGGTAAGTGAAAGTGGAATATTGTAATATAGAAACATTATTATCAGTATACTTTTTTCTAGTCTATGCTTTAATTGATAAAAATGATATGTGCAATCGTTATTTGTTTCATATTTAGTAGATTTGATTGATAAAAATTGATAAATTTGTAATTGTTACCAAATAAGTTGACGTAACCTCACTTTTCAATTTTCTATTAAAAATATGTTTGAGATTTGTTTGTGATGGCTTGTATTGATATAAATCAAAGTTTGGATGATGAAAATAAATTAACAACAAGTTCAGAATGTGGGAGTCCTGGAAAAAGTCGTTATGGACGTACTAGACGTCCAAAAATTGTCCAAGATTTTTATCATTTAGATCATGTTATAATTGATGAGAAATCGAATAATTCTAATCAAAAATCACCAACAAATCAGCAACTTATAAATAATGTCAAAGTAATTACACCAAATGGCTTGAATTCAACAATAACAGAAGATAAACTTTTTAAAATAAAACCTGAACGAATCGAGGATGATGATGATGATGTGACAAAAGTATTAAAATTGATAACAAAACCATCAATAATTACAGATAGTTGTGAAAAATCACCGAAAAACGGATTGAAAACTTATACAAATAAACGTAAACATTCTTATGAGAGTAATAGTAAAATAATTGAAAGTTTCGGTTTACCAGATGAACCAATTATACCGATTACGAATCAAATTAAAACAGTTATTAATAAAAATATTGACGAATTAAAATTGAATTTCGAATTAACCGATTTATGGACGGATAATAATTCGAATTGTCGCCGAAATACTAGAAGTGTTTCAAAAAATTTACAAGAAACAAACCATGAACTCTCATCCAATGATAATGAAGTAAAATCAGAAACTACAGTTCCGAACGAATCGAATTTTGAAAGCGATCAAAAATCTAGTCAAACATTTGACACATCAAATATGAAAATTGATGAAAAAATCGACAACAAAAATATCGGTGATATCATTAGCAATAATAATAATAATAGGAATCATGATAATAACAAAATTGTTGATAAGAAAGCGATAATTGAATGTAAAATTGGTGATTTAGCATGGGCGAAAATTGGCTCATATCCATATTGGCCATGTTTAGTAACAGAAGATCCATTAATGAAAACACATAAACGATTACTTCATCGAAAGAAAACACCGTTTTATCATGTACGATTTTTTGCTGATAATGGTCGACGTGCATGGGCTAATGCAAAAGCTATGCTACATTATTTTGGTAAAGATGATTTAGAGAAATTCTATATGACACCAACAATATCGGTGAGATTTCCTAATAATGTAGAATTTAGATGGAGCTCGGGACACAAATTAATTAATTTTTTTTTTTAAGGGCCTTCAAATCGATGATTTTGTGATCAAACCAAAAGTATTACCAACTTGGCAAATTGGCGTTGAAGAAGCTGAATTATTATTAAGTAAAACGATAGAAGAACGTTTACAATATTTTGAAGACATTTTATCGAAAAACCATGGTAATGAACATAGTGATAATAAAAAGAGAGAGAGAAATTCTGTGAATTTAAGAGGCAAACGTCCGCGTACTAGTGATACGGCAATAATCAATAAAGCACCAAAACGTATCAAACAAGACTCACATAATTCATCATTTGAATCGGTTATAGTACGAGAGAAGAGTGACGATTTCAATGATCGCAAATCAATACCGAGAACATTGGAGGAACAAGAATTATTATATCGACGTAATAATATATTTCGCGGTATATCAAGAGATAAAGTTTGTCAAATTTGTGAAAAATCGAATAATGTTTTGAAATGTAAAGGTCCATGTAATGGTTATTACCATCAAAATTGTACAATTGATGAAAACAAAGAAATGATGAGTTTATCAGAAAAAATTGATAAGAAAATGAAAGAAATTATGCAAGAACATCGGAAAAATGATGATAAAATCATTGAACATGTTACAGCCGATGGTGTTCATTATTTAGATCGTACTAATGGAATTTCAATAAAAATTGATGAGTTTCGCTGTAATTTTTGTCGTTCGAATAAAACACCACCATGTATTATATGTAATAATAATAGTAATAATAATAATGTTGTTGATGATAATGGTACACCACAAAAGTGTTCGTTATATAATTGTGGGCAATTCTATCATTTGAATTGTTTGAAATTATGGCCACAAACACAATGGACATCGAATTATACAAAATTAAATTCATTTGTTTGTCCAAGACATGTATGCCAAACATGTAGTTCAGAAGATCCACAAACCACATATTCGCGTTGTTCAAATGATAAAATTGTTAAATGTTTACGTTGCCCAGCTACATACCATACAGCCAGTTATTGTGTTCCGGCAGGTACAAAAATATTGAGTACAACTCAAATTATATGTCCAAGACATTTCAATGATAGTTCAAATAATAATAATAATAATGATAATAATAATAAGCGTACTAGTGCAATCCATCATCAAACAATCAATGCAAATTGGTGTTTTATTTGTTCAAAAGGTGGTGATTTGATTTGTTGTGAAACATGTCCAACTAGTGTTCATATTGAATGTTTACCGTCATTAAATAATAATAATTTCAATAGTATTAATAATAATGATCGATTCTTCTGTGAAGATTGTCAATCTGGCCGTTTACCATTATACGATGAAATTGTATGGGTTAAATTGGGTAAATTTCGTTGGTGGCCAGCAATTATATTATTCCCGAATGAATATCCTGATAATATAAAATGTTTACAACATCAACAAGGTGAATTTGTTGTGAAATTTTTTGGTACCTACGATTATTATTGGGTAGGACGTGGTCGTACATTTTTATTTCAAGAAGGCGATAAAGGTCATACACCTACAACAAAACGACGTGTCGATAATGCTTTCAATCGTGCAATCCAAGAAGCCACAATCGCCCATAATCTCAAACAAGGTATTTATTTATATAGTTAATGTTGATTTTTTGATTGTTTAAATTTTGTAGAATTCAAAATTAATATAATGGAAGAGAAGAATTCATCGTTGAAACCACCATATTATATACGAATAAAAGTGAATAAACCAGTAGGTAATGTACGTCAATTTGACGGTAATACAAGTAATACAACATCATGCGATTGTGATCCGAATCAACCATATCCATGCGGTCCGGATACGGATTGTTTGAATCGTTTATTATTAACTGAATGTAATCCAGATGTATGTCCAGCTGGTCAAAATTGTTATAATCAATGTTTTGAAAAACGCCAATATCCACCATTAATACCATATAAAACACAACATCGTGGATGGGGATTGAAAACATTATCGACAATAAATAAAGGACAATTTATAATTGAATATGTTGGTGAATTAATTGATATTGATGAATATCAACGACGTATCAATAGAATGCACGAACAAAAAGATGAAAATTATTATTTTCTAACAATTGATAATTATCGTATGTTAGATGCTGGACCGAAAGGTAATGTTGCTCGTTTCATGAATCATTCGTGTCAACCGAATTGTGAAACACAAAAATGGACAGTTAATGGTGATACAAGAGTTGGTTTATTCGCTACATCCGATATACCGGCTGGTACTGAATTGACATTCAATTATAATTTGGAATGTATTGGTGAAGAGAAGAAAATTTGTTTATGCGGTGCACCAAATTGTAGTGGATTTATTGGTGTTAAAGCGAAAATTGTAAGTTAAATTTTACTTAATCTAATTATTCTTGAAATTTATTTATAAATTGCAAAAATTAGGATGAACCGATCAATGAAACAAAGAAAATACAACGGAAAAGACGAGGTAGAAAGAAACGAAATATCAAAACAACTATAAAATCAGTTGAGGAGAATTTCTGTTTTATTTGTAGAAAAAATGGCGATGTTTATGGTTGTAATAATAAAATTTGTACAAAATTTTATCATTTAACATGTGTCGGTTTGGAATCATGGCCTGATGGTAAATTAATTATTATAACTTCTTTCAATTTTTTTTTTTTTAGAATCATTATTGTATGATAGTTTCGATATTAATTTTCAATTAACTTATTAGGTGGTAAATGGACATGTCCGTGGCATAATTGTAATATTTGTTCGAAACGTACAATACGTTGTTGTTTTGATTGTTTGAATTCTTATTGTCCATCACATTCTAATGGTAATATACGTTACGACAAATTTCTAGGCTTTATATGTAAACAACACGATACAGTAATATATCTATTATTATTTTTTTCAATATTCAATTAAATAATGAAATTAATTTCTAGGTGGCTAATGAGAATTGTAAATTAGATGATAATGAAGCAAAAGTTGTAGAAAATCTAGAAACGCCATCACCATCGTTGATTGATAATAATATTGAACAATTCGAATCGGATAAGAAACGTAAATTTAATGAAAACGAACAATCACGAAGGATTACAAGAAGTAATTCCGGATTTTCATCAAATAATAGTAGCGATGTTAAAATACCGAAAAGGAAACGTACTAAACTACGACACGATAAGTCCTTATAATATTAGTAGAATAATAATAATTGTGATTTAATTTATTTTCTGTTTTAAATTTTCAAGAAATTAAACACGTAATTTCTTATATTTTAGAGAGAGAAAAAAAAGAAAGTTGTATAAAACTCAAAATTTTGGAAATATTGCATTTATAAGTTTTTTGTTTTTTTTTTTGTAAACTATTTTCATAATCTGCATTTATTTAATCAATATAGATGGACTTTATTTTCTATTTTAGATGGGTTTTAATGATCAATAACTACCACAAAACCTACCCTACTTTCCACTAGATGGCCAGTGTTGTTCAATATTCAATAATAATAGTAGTGAAAAAAGACTTTATTGAAAGACTCAACTCAATAACAATCAACTTTTTTTTTGTTTTGTTTTTTTTTTAATTTCACATAATATACAAATATATATTAATTTTATTATTATTTTTTAGTATCACGAAATATTTATTATTTGCAAAAATGGAATGTTTTTGTAATTGTTCAAAGCAATAAATTGAAAGAAAAAAAAAATGAATAAATCGAACATCAAGAACATCGGATAAATTTGTTTACAATGCACAAGTTTCAAACTAGAAGTTTGATTTGTTATGCTGATTATTTGTATTAATTAATTTCATCCCCTAATTTGAAACTTTACTTGTAAAAAATCGTGATAATTAATTATTGTTATTAACAAAAAGTTCGTTTAACAACACAATTTTATTTTAACAGTTGTTGTTTTTTTTTTTTTTTTTGAAGACACGTAGTAAAACTTTATAACATTTATAATAAAATGATTGTACTTTTTTTCTTACAACAAGAAAAAAAATCATCACAATAGAGGCACTACCAATTTTGTTAATTAAAATTAAATTAATCACATGATATGCTTGCTTCACTTCTTCAAATTATTTATTCTTAATAATTCGATTATTGAAACCCCACAGTAAATTCAAGAATGGTACATGAATAGAGAAAAAAATCATTTGCATTTTTTATAATTGACTTAAATTTATTTTAAAATTCGACCCCCAAATAAAAAAATACTTGCATTAAGCATTTTCGAGATTATTTTTACGAAATTTCAATAGTCCATCGTCGAAATTTTGACGATTACTATCATATAAGAACGGACAATTTTCATCTTTATCATCATCATCATCGTCATCATCAAAATCATTATTAATATCCACAGCCACATTATCGTTAATTTTAGTAAAATTGAGATACCGTTGATCTGGTGCACTACGACATTTACGAAAACGAAACTTACGAAATCTCTCATAATTAATATTTAACATTTCGAAAATTTTATCGCAATTCTCAATTATATAAATTTCGATTAAATCAATATCAGTTTGTGTTTCTTGATTAACACATATTGGAGTTTGTTGTTGTTGTTGTTGGAAATGTTGTGGATTGAAAGGTTCATTATCCCAATAGAATATTTCCGGTGGTTGGGATGTACTTCTTGCTAAAATCCCATTATTATCACTAGTACTATATTGATGTATGTTTGGGTTAGATTGGGCGGAATAATGGACTGAACCATTACCTAATGATGGTGTTGCCATTTCCTGTAGTGCTTGTATTGCATTACGCACCTAATTTCGATATATCAAAACAAAAACAAAACTAAATTATAATCAAATAAAACTTACTTCCATACTAAGCGTGGCTACGTCTTGATGTAACGTCGATATTTGTGTATCTAATTTTTCAACACTATTTCGTGTACTATCAACATTTTTCGTATCACCATCTACGGATAATTCATTTTTATAATCTAGAATTTCGATACTACGCTGCCTTTCAACTCGTTCTCGTAACATTGCTAGATGATTCGTAGCATTACCACCAATTCGTTGTTGTTGTCGATTTCTACCGCTATTATTTATTTCATAAGATTCCTGTAATCTTCAAATTGAGTTGTAATTAATTTCATTCTATTCCATCCATAGAATTTGTTATAAATCAAACCAACCTTAAATTAAATTTTGCATGACGTGGACTACCTGATATTGCATGTAACGGCGATCGATTTGGTGGTGATAATAGTGTCGTTTCAACGTCTTCATGAGCATTCTCATCATCTTCACTAATACTGGGCAATGTTAATGATGGCAAACCGTTAACATCCGATTCTTGCTAAAAAAAAAAAATATAATTTATAAAACAATTTTGGTGGATGCGCTGGGATAATTCTAGGGGTTTCAACAGTAGTTTTGGCGGAGGCGCCGGGCCTATAACTAGTAATTCGGATGAAATTTTATATGGGGACTTACCTCGGCTTCGTAACCTTCGCGTACATTAAAAGTTAAATCATGTTGGATATCGTTGGCAAATTGTTGTTGATATTCGGGATATAATCGTAATACATCAACAAGACCTTGCATATGGATACATTTCAAATCGCAATAAGTTAAAGCACGTACATCGCTACTTGATTTTATTATAATATCACAGGTTGCTGCTGATGGCCGACCATCCGATGATGGACCATTTTGTGAATGTTGTAGATGTAAATTTATATCGCTACCAACTAAATCACCTTTACCTATAAATTTGAACAAAAACCAAAAATAAACATCAAAATTGATTGAATAAAACAATAACGGAATTTTTATTTTACTCATTGGAAAAATACAAAGTGGAAAGCTTAATTCTGGAAATTCCGTTGGCGACATTAACAACAAATAATATGGGCTGTTGAATTTGATTTAATTAATTTTAAGCCGTACTTTATTTTTATTTACTTTCATTTGAATAAGATTAACATGACATGGGACTAAAAAAATAAATAAACAAATGGGGAAGCTGTGAAATTTCGCTAACAATATACACTCATGTATTGTTGGATTTATATTAACGAATTTTTGGAACTCACCTAAAATAGCTACAACCATATTATTTTGTACAACTTCCATTGAACCATTACAAATATAATAAATATAGCTCAATGCATCCCATTTGTGGATTAAATATTCACCAGGTGCACAAAAATTATTTCTAATATGTAATGATAATAATTTCAAACAGCCTTGTGATGCAGCTTCAAATATCGGTAATTGTAGAATTTCCCGATGTAGATGCATCGAAACATCGCCACGCAACTCCTCAGGGAATTCTTTCAAAGTCTATTGAAATGAACAAATAAAATGAAAAATTGATCCCCAATTGATATTTGATGTAGAATACTCTTTGATCAATAATAAGCTTAAAATTTTTATAACTATAAATTAGAATCTAACTGGAGGTTATATCTCGATTTGATTGTAATAGTCGGGTTTATCGAATTTTTGATTTGAATTATATCTCCCATGACTACACTTACATATAAGAAAATAATGTCATTATCATATTTGTGATCATTCAAGTGGTAAATTAATGTTGAAAACATCGTACATGCTTTTCTTGTAGATTGAGAACACCAACAAAAAAAAAAATTAAATGGAAAGCTTTATTATTGTAATGCAAAAAATTTATTATGCTTAGAGGTAAATGTTGGAAGATGAATTTTCAGGTGAATTTATGAAAATTGGCCAATTTATAAGAAGGGATTCCCTCAACAAGCTCAGTTTATCTTGATGGTTTGGGTAGATGAAATACAATTAAAATACTGGAATGAGTTTTAAAACCGCCGGCTATATAAATCTCTTATCACAATAAATCTACGTTTGATCATTGATGGATTTAGGCTTGCGCCTAAGGCGTCACAATTTACGGGATGGCAAAATTTCGGTAACTACCAGATGTTAAGAAGCACAGATACACTAAAAATTGAATATTGATTTTTTTCGTTTGATTCTAAAAAAATTCTATAGCTTTTTTCTTGAACATGTGCTTTCGGAACGGCAAAATTCAAGAAGAGCAACTGAAAAAACAGTAAATGAGATAAAAAAATATCATAATAAAAGCAGAGTTGAAGGCAACATTCTAAGGATCAGCTCCACCAAAAATCAAAACGTTGATAGCGGACTATACGAGCAAAAATCGGCTGCAACTAGAGAAATCATCTAAAAAGTCCACAAAGCCATCATGAATGATGACCGATTCAAAGTGATAGAGTAAACGAAAGATTGCTGACATATCGAAAGAAAAGCCATATATCATCTCTTTTGGGGATGAGAGAATTATCAGCGATGTGGGTGCCACATTTGTTGCATTCCAATGCGGTTTGCACTTGGTTTGTTATTGTGGACGAGAATTTGCTTCATAATTATACGTACGGGACTGAATACCAATTAAAAGACAGGACCAAATAAGGAATGACCAACATCGAAAATCGAAAAAGGCAAAAATCGGCTCATATGCAGGAGCCTTGTTGGTGGATTATCGTGAAAAGAGCACAATTCAATCATTTTTTGGATCAATTGACGCAAAAAATTGAGGGAAAAGCCGAAGAAGACAAGACAACGATTATGATCATCTACAAGCGACCGAAAGCTAAATTTTGCACTTCTTCAAAGTTTAGACTTTTCAAATCTTAATACTGGAAAGCAATGTGGATCCAATTCCGGAGTTATCTCAACAATAAACGTCTATTTTGAAGACTTGGATATAGAGATGATATCGGAGCAGTCGAAAATCGGTAGCACAAATATAGAGATCAACGAGATTTTGTGAAGAGATAAAATTAGTTCATGTCATTATCTTTGTTAGGTCGGAAATTATGTAGCCACCCTACTACTTCTCAAACTAAGATTACAACAAAGACGGGTCTATGGCGTCCTTACAATCAATTCGCTATACTGTGTTCGATATAAATTTATTAAAATTTAGTTATAAATCATTTATATCAACATTGAGTAAATACGTAAAAATCGTACCGGTTACCAACCTCATGAATATCGATGCCATGATTCAATGACCATATAGTCTGGAAATAATCCTGCATACGTTGTTTTAATTCTTTCGGTATTTGATGTAATGTGAAAAAGTCTTTCATATCACGCCATTTCGTTTGATATAATGACCGTCTTGAATACATACGTTGTATAATTGCAGTTACATTACCAAAAACAACAGCATGCATTAAAGCTGTAATAATTAAAATCAAAAGATCCATTGGTTAATTTGGAAATAATCAAATTGAATTACCTCCAATTAGCATAACGCATATACTAAAAATTTTCTCACTTGTTGTATTTGCACTAACATTACCAAAACCGACACTTGTTAAACTTGAACATGTAAAATATAATGCAGTTACATAAAGATCGGTTTTTGTCACATTGACAAAATCGGATATACGTAAACGTTCAGCTAAACTATGAATCCAGCCTGGAAAAGATACAATTGTTCTTTATAAAAATAATAATAATATTTAAAATAATGAATATAAATTGAGCTTTCTTTTTCGAGCTTTAATTTTTTTTTTTTTGGATTAATCCATTAATAATGCTTGTTGTATTCAATTTCAGAACAACAAAGCACAATTAAGATCTGATGGAACTTGATAAATTTTATAAGATACCTTTGTGGTTACGGTTTGATGAGAGGCCTTGTAAAATTAGATTAATATTAATGTTGCAGGATGTTATTTGATAATTGATTAACCCATTTAAAAATAAATATACCGGAGAGAGAGAGAGAGAGAGAGAGAATTACAAAAAAATTAATGATCAAATAATTTTTAGGGAAATTCTTTATTAATTAACATCTCCAATAAGATTCTCAATAATTTAATAATAAGAAGCTTCGATCGGATAATGTTGTTAATTAAATTGAAGATATATTTAAATTATTTTAATTACTATGAATTTTTTTATTAAAGTTAGCTTCTTAAAATCAAAAAAATTGAATATTCGATTATGACTGATCATAAATATAAAATTAAAAACGTTCTACACTAGCTAGGCTATAACTTTATATTTATATTTTGAAACTGTACAATCGAATGTTTTATGTTTATATTGCATAGACTGTTCAATACGATTTAATAGATATTTAAAAATCTATAACTATATTTATCTATATCGATAGATAGATATTAACAATAATTTAAATTCGAATTCATTCAAAAATAAAATTATCTCTTTGAGATTATATTGAATCATTAAAAATTAATTGAAGCATAAAACAAATGTACAAAAAAAACAACAATTGTTCATGACAACAAACATAGAGAGTCAATGAGCTGATAATGAAATTTATCGCATAAACAATACAAAACTGGCCAATAAAACTGAAAGCGAAAAATAACACGGATATACCGTTGAAAGGTAGATTTGCATCTGAACTGAGAGAGAGTCATCAAAGATCAATCACATTCAAGATATATCATACTAAATTAAATAAGGAATTGGAAATACATAGATCGAAACAGTTAAAGGCTTTGGACTTGATAAATGTTCGAAGATTAGGGGCGTCCTAAGATGACCGGCGCCCGTAGGCTACGAAAAATAATGCGCCCCTGTTTAGATGCAATAAAGTTCACAATTATAACAAACAAGTATAACATCAATAAAAATTGACGCCCTCAAAAAGCTTGCGCCTATTTAGCCCTGTAGTTAGGGTAGCACTGATCAAGACTGAATATACACGAAGATATGGACCCCTAATTTCGGGACATACTGTAGTTTAGGAAGAAAATAAGTCATTTAGAATTCTATTCAAATCTAGTCATTCTTATTAAAATTATTATTGAATCAAAATATAATTTAAATTGATACATTGAAATGTGAATTATTAATTAAAATTATGATTGAATAATCAAGTAAATTAATAATAACTATTTCATTCTTAATAATTAATAAGCTATTCCTAAAACGATGCTTTTACAGTTTCAAACTTCCTTATAATAATTAATTTGCTACATTTAGACAATTAAAATAATTGCTCCGAAAGAGAGCTATATACGAGGGACGATCCAGAAGTAATGATAATTGAATATTAAAAAATAGGTTAGCGAGCTTCAGCTCTAACTACTAACGAGTATAAGAATCGTAGAAATGCACTGTCATATAATGGAGTTACATTCATTCGAATACGAGCAGTTGAAAAGTTAACACATAAATGGTGAAAGACCGATTCAGGGCATCACAAAAGACGACCACCCACACGTCATACACCGTGCGAAAATATGGAGAAATCGAAGGTCTAGTTCTATTCAATTGAATAGTGATTATATCAGACATTTAGCTGAAGTCACAGGGATCTCATACGATATATAATTTTCTGCGACCAATAAGGCATCCACACGGTGCGAACCCAGAATGTTACCAGCCGAACAAAAGAGGAAATTGATCGACATTCAACTATCAGGCTGAACCGGGCATTTTTTTGCCTCGATTTGTAATAATTGATGAGAGTTTCGAATTATTTGAACACCCACTCTATACCCAGCGAACTTGTGACTGTTTCGCTGGCTTGAGGAGCAGCTCAGGAGCAAGACATTTGAAGACAATAGTGAGTTCATTGGGGCTGTAGAAGCAATTTGGTAGAGTCAAAATAAAGATTTTTCCAAAAAGAAATTCGTGCTTTTGGAAAGTGATGGATTGATTTGTTAGAAGACTACGTTTTAAAATCAATGATAAATTATGTTGGATCACCCCTCGTATGTGGATAATTGTTTCACCTCATCCAAAACCGGTATTTAATTCATAATTGTTCCAAGTTCAATCAATAAAATTGTACAACGTTCAAAGCAACTATTTCCATATAGAATTGGATGCAACAACGAGAAAAAAGAAAGCCAATTTCAAAAATTCAATACTCACCTAATTCCGTTTCCACCTCTTTTTCAGCAATCACATACCAAATGCATGCCAACCAATGTGCTACTAATGTGAATGATAACATTAATAATGTTAAAATCATAGCACTATATTGTGAATATCGATCCATTTTCTGGAGTAATCTAGCTAAACGTAATAATCTCGTTAATTTGATTAGATGCGGCTGGGATGGTCCCGATTTCTATTTATAAACAAAAACAAAAAACAATTGATTATAATTTGTTTCATTTAAATGATCATCAATATATAAATATAGCATTAAGGTTTAATTGTTTCCATAGCAACTAATTCATTGATATGATCAACTTTAATTCCACTTTTGTTGTAAGATAGGAGATGATGAGGCTTTTCTATTCAATGAATAAATTAAATAAATTGAAAAACGAGTTTATTTATGTAGTTGCTTACCTCTTCTCCATAAAGTGCATAAAGTAGATCGAATGGTAATGCAGCTAATAAATCGACAATAAACCAAGTTCGTAAATAATTGATCGATATTGCTTTCCAATTCGATACGACTTCGCCTTTTTTATTCACATATGTTGTGCGAAAATTTAGTAAAATATCTGTAAATAAAAAGAAAATATAGAGAAAAATTCTCTCTCTTTCTCAATGACAATCTTTATTATATAACAAAAATATAAAGAAGGAGAGAGAGAGAGAGAGTTTTTCCAGAAAATAATCCAAATCATTTTATTGAGGAATAAAAGAAAAACAGATTGGAAATCTTTCATTTATTGGTAAACTTTTCTTATACCTACTTATTGTTTCTATTATTTGAAAGTTTTCTAACAATTCTTATAAATATTACTTTATTCTTTTCAATATTGAAATCTAGGAAATATACAGACTGAGTTAATAGTGCGAGGACGGAAGATAGTGGCTTTGCTAATGAGAGTAAAGAAAATGTTTTGATGTCATCATCATCATATATTACAACAGGAGTTCGATCGACTAAAATTATTTTCAGCTTCATTCGATGCTTCAATATTCCAGGGCCGTACTCAATTTTTTTTTTTTCAAATGGAACCGCATACATTTTTACTCATATTCTGATTTGTTGCCCTAAGGGCTACACCTACAATTTTTTTTTTAATTTCGAATGCAAGGTTGCCAAGTTATTAGATTTTTTTTTACGTGATCATTTAAAATTCTCTATCAGTATTATTATTGAATATTAAAGATTGAAATTTGGCATGTCGATGAACAAGGCTTAGGTCTTTCGAACGCTGTTAATATAATTTGATTTTATTGTACAGGGTGTTTACCAGAACCGATTATATATATATTTGGAGAGCCATAACTTTGTTATTTTAAATGGAACACCATATGTTTAGCAAAAGTGAAAGATAATTAATAGAGTTACCCAGAGTCTTAGAAAAATATAGGGTGTTCCATTTAAAATAACAAAGTTATAGCTCTCCAAATATTGCATGAATTAATCGGTTCTAGTAAACATCCTGTACAATAAAATCCAATTGTATTAACAGCGTTCGAAAGACTCAAACTGTGTTCATCGACATGCCAAATTTCAATTTTTAATATTTAATTATAATGAGCACGTGAATTTCTGGAAATTTTCCCAAAAAATTTAATAACTTGGCAACTCTGCATTCAAAATTTTTAAAAAAGATATGCAGGTGTAACATTTAGAACAACAAATCAGAATATAAAAAAATATATATGGAGTTCCATTTGAAAAAAAAAGAAGTTGACTACGGCCCTGGAATATAGTGGAGCATCAAATGAAGCTGAAAATGATTTCGTCATAATATATGACAACATTAAAACATTTTCTTTACTTCCATTAGCAAAGCCACTATCTTCCGTCCTCGCACTGTTGAGTCATCCTGTATAGTAACTACGATGTGAAGTAAGTATTGAACAAATACAATTTTATATACATGCAAAAAAAAATAAGGGGTGATTCTAGACTGAAAAGTGATGGAACATGTCTACATAACATTTTTTCCCAAGCTCAATATAAATGGAGTTATATAGAGCCTCAAACTTATTCAAAGTTAAGCACTAATTCTTAAATTTTGTTAGACAAAACGTAAACAAGTCATGCCTTGCAATTCAATGCTTATACAAAACATTTCAGACATATTTTGTTCGTCATCTTCATCAAAAACTAAATAATAGCCGAATGGTAATAAAGTTCTGATCCATTTTGTATCTGAACAAGGCACCTTAAGTCCTTTAGAGTTAACCATTTTCCACCAAAATTTGCGTGTTGATATAGTTTATCATTAGAACTAAGTGTGCAAAATTTGAGAATAATCACTTCCGAATCAAAGAAGTTATTGGCAAAATTTCTTTTTGTAAGTACTGTAACTTCGTTAATATTGAGTTTTCGACATATAGTGTTACATAGACTTGTCCTATTAATTTTGATTATAGAATCGTCTCTCGAATCTTTTACGCATCATTTTCGGACGGCCTGTATTATAAGAATAAGAAATACAACATTGTCGTTATATGATCGAATTTGGAAATAATTGATTCTACTTTTTTTCTTTCTATTAATAAAGTCAAGTGATCCCCCACAATTTCAAGTACCAATAAAATCTGGAATATTTAAGATGCACTATTTGATTTTGTTCAAATAACATTTACGATTCGAAATTGGAATGGATCGATAGAATTTAATTTTCTCAAATTTCTCAACCAAACAATTATTATATAACTACTTATTACTTTGAGAAATTCTATATAGAATTAGGTCGTACATATGTATACACATATATGAAGAGGGAGTGTAACTGAAACTTCATTACTTCAAACTAATCAGCGAAACAATCACGATGAAGATTATATCGTATATAATTGTAAGCTTTTCTTGTAATTCTAAGAAATAACAGTTGAATATGGAGCAGAAGTAATGCTATAATGTGAATTGGCTGCCATTTTGTTCTGTCTCTACAGAAAGTTCATTTAAAGGTGTCAAATCGATGGCATTTAGTTAAAAGAATGACCTCTATTTGTACTCGTTCTACGATATTCTACTCTATGGCTCCAAATTGTTGATTTCTCCTTCATTGTTGGCTTTCAAGACTTGCCAAGGTTTGTAGTGGTAAAAAAAACAACAACAAGAAAATCTGTCCAAAATGCCAAAGCGGGAATTCGGTATGATTTTCAGGCCGTATATATGCCTGGAAACTAGTGTTTCAAAATCTCTATTGTTGCTCGAGCTGCTGTGTGAGCGATTATGCTCCGTCATGCTAGAACCAACCATAGCTTGCGGTTTCGGTTACGGTAATGCCGTCGGCTTCGTCAAAATATTAAATATGTATATAATATAAATATAGAGATAGTTGCTATAGTTACCATAAAGCATTGATTCGTGGATTCAAGATCCAGATAATATAATACATTTAAATGAATATCACCTACTATTATTTAATATTTATGCAAAATCAACGATAAATGATCAAAATTTTGTAAATTTTCAATAAAAATCTACGGTTAAATTGTTGAGAAAATAGAATTTGATAAGCATAATATTCTTCCTTTTATCTACATCCATTTAGATAAGCTGAGATTTAGATCGAATTTCATTGGGATCAGAACAATATTATCTATTAGTTTATCATCCATTTTTGATGATTTTTATTTAGGTCGATTTTCTTTTTATCTATACAAGACTTTTATTTTATATAGAAAAATATAAATTGAATTGTTATTGTGGCAAGTTGATCCACTATACAACAATCGACATTTCGAAGTACTCCCAACAAATTGGAGATAGAGAAAATACCTTTGGAAACTTTTCCAACCCCCTACCCCCCTAGAGATGTCACTCACATCTTTTTTTGATTATCAAGTTTTGATTATTATCATTTATCTAGTGATAAAATATTTCTTTATCAAAGGTTTGTCTCCGGTAGAAATGGTAGTGGAGTTAGATGTAATATTAGAAGGGGGGCTCATCTCTCAACATCAATTGTCAAAACTTGGGTAGTAGACCTTAAACGTTACCGTACGAACACTCAAGATTCGACTAGAAATACTGGTGATGCAGTCCGGAAGACACATTCGGCCCAAAAAGAGGTGGGCCTAACTCTTTTAGAAAAATCACCAATAATCTTGGCATACCGAGAAAAATCCGAATTTGATTGTTTTGGAGAAACTCTGTAGTGCAGCCTGAATTAGGAATGGGCAGTTCAGCTGTTATTATATCCAAAATGAAGCATCACTTTGGAATTACAAGAACTTCACTCTTGTATTTATAACCGTAGGTTTACCATAGTTAGCCTCAGTTTTTCTAAACGCAAAACGAGGCTTAGTAAACGCAAAAATCTATTTTGGTCGGTTATTGTTCCAACCTGTTCGATTGAGAGAAGTGGGAAATTGGGAAAAAAGCAAAATAGAATCTCAGTTAAAGAGCCCTCGAATCCAAGGCTAAAATTAATTGATTGGGGCATCGAGTTGTGACGCATGCACCAAACTTGGTCCATCCATTATATAGATTTAAGCCTCTTTCCAAATCTCAAAGCAATCTGAATCTACTTCTTTATTTATCTCAACGAAATACAACATTTTTTTCTGTAAAATTTGAGGAGAGAAGTCATCCGAGCACTAGAAAATCGATGGCGCAAGTGTATAGAATTACAAAGGAATCTTATAGGGAAATAAAATTAGTTTACGTCATTATCTTTGTTATTTCGGAAATTTATCATCCGACACTCGTTATTTGAAATTATTCAACAAAGAAATTGATTTTATCGAATAGCGATCTTGAATTGAACACAATTTAACTGATGTATTGAACAGTTTAATAATGTAACTTGTTACGGATAAGGTAATGTTAACAATGATCAGAAACAAAAGTTGTATTGCTATTGGAGCGGATGAAGTAGGTATATACATGAATTAATTAAAAAATTCTTTTGTTATTAATTTTAACTTACCAATAAAAAATAACGCTTCCACAAATACATCCATGATAACAGATGGTCGTTCTGAATTTAAAAAGCTCGCATTATATGGTACAACAACAGCAACATAGAATGTAGCAATCAATATTAGCCAATCCCAGCCACTTTTGAACATACCATAATGCGATATTATAAATCGACTCTTTTTTATCGACGATGTTTTATATTCGGGTAAAGGTGCTGGAGTTGAACTCAACAAATTCTAAAGCAACAAATCAAACGAATATTAATTAGAATCAATAAATCTATATTGGTAAATAAATAAAAAATTGACGCTTACATTATTTATTTTCAATTTAGTTTTCATTTTATCCGGTTTATAATGTCCCGATAATTGATATAGTACGGCTCTAGATCGTCGCCGGCCATAATTGGTTGGTGGTGCTTCCGGATCCAAATCCCCGTTGGCGTCTGCAAGGAGGCAAGAGTCAGCACCACGGAACCGTGCCCCAAGTACAGCCGCTGTGCACAAACATTAATTCACTTGCCCGCACCCATAAAAAAAACAAAACCAACACAAAAAAAAGAGCAGAAAACAAAGAAACAAAAAAGTACACATATAAAAAAATTGATTGAAAATTCAATGTAATAATCCATCAAAGTTTTTCTATTGGAACGGAAAAAATTCTATTCAATCAAGATGTTTTATGAATTCTATCTATATACAGACGAGATTAATAAAATCAAATCAAACCACCAAAATATAGATTTCTATTGAATTTAAAAGGCAGGAAGTTGGAAAATTTAGAGTTTTTGATCGAATATAAGTATACCAAAGAATAAAAAGATTAAATTAAGAATAATTTTATTATTAATGCAAGAAAGCTTTTTATGCCAGAGAGCTCCAACTGAACAGGATGTCGCGAAATTTGGGGACACCAGTGTATTCTACACTCACAAATAGAAAGAAAAGTGTCTCTATATAATTATTGGTGATAAAATGCGTACTAAAAGGGTTGTTATGGCTCTCTGGAATTTATGTATATTTATCCCACTCCAAAATTGATACAGCCTCAATAATATTATTAAATTATTTGGCAACAGCCAATCAACATCAAGCTCCAATCTAAAAGTTTTGGTAATACTTAAAAAATTAAGTTCTAGACTTTAGGGGCTCGTCAGCTCTTTTAACAGGCATCGTTGTTTTCATTTTTAATTATAAGAGCTTTTCATCCTATTTTTGAGTCTAGCATATACTGGTGTACTATTTCTTCTAATTTCGGGATACCTATATCACGGTCTTATCGACAGGTCTTGTAACTGCTATCTTACAATTATTGGTAGAGGTAAATTCTTATGTTGTAAGAATCTAGTTACTAACATTGCCATAAGAAGCGTCATAGTCGAGGAGTACAGTTGTACGAGAGAAATATAGTATGTGCGAAAAAAGAGACAACAACAACAACTTGTGAACTGTACCTAAAACATTGTGCCCAATATACAGATGGCACTATTGTTAGCATAATATACTAATTGTAAGTACCTGATCGACCCAGCATCCTACAAGTTTCTTGTAAGAATTTGATTCCAAATGATTTGATTCTTCCATCAATTCAAGAACATTTAGATTTATTATTTTTCCTTCACTCGCTGTCTCTCCGCCTTTCTCTATTTCGCTTTCTTTATCCATTTCTCTTTCTCTGTCTCTCCTTATACAGCCTTCTACCTCTCTCCTTCTATATCTCACTTTCTTTATCTCTCCCCTCACTCACTATCTCTTACTATTCTACTCTCTCCCTTCTTATTTCACTACATATCTCTCTCAGTCACCTCTCAATCTCCTCTCTCGCCTGATCTCTCTCCCTATTTTTCTACATCTCTCTCTTTCTCACAACATTTTCCCATAGTTTCTTCCACTATTATCTTATCTCCTATAGTATTTTCTTTTCTCCCTCCTTGTACCTCTAGCTCTCACTGTCTCCCTTAGTTACCTTCCCCTCTCTCTCCATTTCTCCCCCTTTCTCTTCTAGTATACTCCCATTTTCTCCAATGCATTCAAAACAGTTTGGTGTTTACTATTTTTCTCTCATTCCATCGCTCTCTATATCCACCTATCTCTAATTTTATATCTCTATCTATCTATCTATCTATTTCAGGTGCTAAAATAAATACAGACTGTCCGGGGATCGACCGTTATTTTCTCTGTTTTTTGGGGTGTTTCAATTGAGTGAATGGAGAAAAAAACATTTAAGGATTCAAACTGGCATGTGAGGAATTTTTTCAACTATTATGGAACTATGGGTAATTATTATTGTTTATGAGATATACTTTTTAACAATTACGTATGTAGCTCGTTTGATTGACCCATATAGTAGAGCTTTGTTTATTTTGAATAAACAATAAAAGCAGATGTAACGAAATAGGAAACCTTGAGCCTGAATTTCCACAATTTATTTTTATTTTCCGAGGCGTTTTATAACTGGAAAATTCGAAAAGTTTCTAACAAAAAACATGTATACATACTTTCACTTAAAAAAAAAGTTTCTATCTTTTCCGAACAGCTATATGAACCATTTATTCTTCCAATTGCAACATCCAGGAAATAGTAGAAAAAAAAAACTGCGTTAGATGCCCGGACAGTCGGTATATTATCCAAAAATCAACAATATCACGTTTAATGATAAAACTTAATATACAAAGTGTGATATGAAATGGGACATGTTGTATATTAAGTTACGACACAATTTATAGTGTTCTTTTCAGAATTTATATGGTAGTTTTGCAAAATTTCCAGTTCAATATCGATCATTGGAATAATCCAATCAATACGTATAGTCGAATCAATAAATCTTTGTTCTTACGTCACCTTCAGTTGCATTAAGTTATGACGTACACTAAACTTTCGTCATAACTTGATGCAACAAAAGATAACGTAAAAGCAAAGATTTATTGATTCGACTATATTAAATGTCTCATTTATATAATTAATTATTCTTATTTCGATTAAGATCCAAATATCATGACTCTCCAATAAAGCGTCTATTTCTGAATGTTAATTGTAAAAATAAAATTATATAATATAAATATTTAAAAATTCATAAATATGATCATAAGGATTCATCGAATAAATATTTACACGGATAACTTTAATCGAAGAGCAATTAAATTATGGTAATTATTAATTGGATTTCCGCTGTATATAATAAGTCTGTTGATTATCGATTGACGTTCATAATTATATAGGTATAAAAAATATAATAATATATTTCCCAACAAGCAACTTATTTAGCTCAATAAAAAATTATGATTGAATTTTCAACATTTTCTAATTATTTTTTTTTATAATCAAAACTTACCACTATCGTACAAATCGCATTCGGACATTTCAGCCATTTTCGTATTCGTAATATCTTTATGGGATGCCAAAAATAGAACAACTTCACGTTTCTCATTTTTTATTGGAACAATATCCAATAAACACCAAAATGGAGTACCTAAATAAATATATAAATACATAAATACAGCACAATAAGTGTTAATATAACACAAAATCAACCACCTGAGGTGTAATTAGAATAAAAAATTTTATACAGTATGCACACATAATAAAACGTTGTTCCAACGTCCGTTCAATCGACGTCAACTCAACGGATGTTGGAAATAGAGAAAAATTCTAAAACACAACAAGCCTGTTCACAGACAAATCATATTCGGAACCGCTTGAAATAATTATTTCAAAGATAGCCAATACAAATGCATCTA
>JAZBGX010000035.1:0-24215 GCA_037414775.1 Zonitis immaculata
TATATATATGTCGAAATTACAGGATGTGTTAGTCGATCTGGAACGACATCACACTTTCCAGGAAATTTCATAAGTAACTGGAATGTAAATGGACATTTTTTTTCTTTGGATGACCGACATTTTTGTTGACAATCCTCGATAAATCGATAATTTCAATTACATCGAATAAACTCGACTACAACAACAATCAATTTATTTAAATAGTTGCAATTAAAAGCGCAGCTTAATTCTTTGGGGCTGTGTGTAACGAAAACAGAAGAGACTCCAAATAGCTAACAAATTGAAATTATTATTTATAATGATATTTATTATAATTGAAATATTTACATAATAATGCCAGAGATTATAGAATTAATTAGCAAAATTATTTTGTAGCCAGTACAATTACCAGATGATAATTTAAATAAAAATTTTTTCAATAAAATTATGGGAAGGTTCATGTTCAACTCATCGCATGATTTTATCACAGAAAGTCTAACGACTTTACGATTGAAATTGCTCCTCGGTGCATCATAGAGAATCGCGAAATTTCTATAATCTAATATATACTTTTATATAATTGAAACTGTATAATTCAGATGTTTTAGTTGAACTTTTATAGTTATACATTAAAATTAACTTTACACTTTATTCCAACTATATAAGTTTCAAACAGAATTAATTAGTTTTATGTAAATTACTTATTTTAATTTAGCAACAAACCACTTTTCATTCAACTATATAAAATAATTATTATTATTAAAGTTTATTATTGAACACTTCGAATAAACTACGTATATATAACACACCATCTAAAAGGAATATAAATATAAATACTATGTGAATGAATAACGGACTATTCTCCTTCTTTTTTGTTTTTCTTTTGCTTTTGTTCGAGAGCTTGAAAACTTTCCAAAGTTCTGCAAGTATCAAGATTTACAACTTGCAAAATATCCAGATGTCCCCTATTACATGACCGGCATTAAACAAGTAGATGAAGTTCCTGGAAATTACACCAAGTCTTGAGCAATAATGTTACTTTACAGCGATACCAACTTTCGAAACTCGGTCATTGAGTTTAATAATTAACAAAATCCAATTTGGAAGAGAACAAAAAAAAAAACAAAACATACTTTTAACGGATATATCTATTTGAGTCGTCTTAAATTTCAAACTTGTTTAATAATTTAAAAAATTCACACTTTAATAATATTGGATGAGCCAAAGTGAGAAAGTTTCACATTATCATTATCATCATCATCAAAATACCGATAGTGTTGGTAAATTACCTAAAATAATGGTGGATTGAGAGAGAACTTGACTTATAATTTTCTATGGCAACTGGTGTTTTGAACAACTGACAATGAAGCAGCTGGTTCGCAAAATGTTCTCTATTGATTAAGTTCGGAAAATAGTTTCGAATAATTATACTGTCAATTAATACATCACAAAAATTATTCTATGATAAAGTAGGTATAGTTGTGGAATGTTAATTAAAATTAAAATGATGGAATAGTTTCGTTAAATCTAAATTTATTTCCATATCTGATGAGAGAATCGAGAGAATACTGCAGGGCAGTTGAGTTAATATTTTTACCTTGATATCGCCTTACTAAAACGATTTTTTTTACCAAAATATCACAACTGGGCCTCTGCTGACAAATGACAAATTAAAAGGACACACATTTTAATGGAGACCCATACGAATTTTTTTATAACTGCTCCTCACTAAGCTCTATCAATTTCCCAAGGGCAGTGTGAATAAAAATATAGTTACTGACCGCGGATATAAATATCAAAGTGATTCTGCAACAATTTTATTCTGCTTCAATTTCAATGATAAGAGAACTAAATAGAATTGAGGTATGAAAATTTTTATCTAGGGCTTTGTTAGTGCGATGTATTTAACAAAAATATTGATAATTTTATGTTACTTCCGGTTATGCCGGATTTAGTCATCAACGTTATTATTTTAAGTAGAACATTGTTTTCTCACAATCTTTTCAAAATTTCGAATAGATACACTTAATAATGTCTTTTATAATTAGAAAAAAATTCTATAATCCTTGCGGTACTAAATTTTTATATTTTGACTATTAAAATTTGCATTTTCAACATACAAATCCTATATCGATGACAACGGTATTCTTCTTACGATTGTTGTCTTCTGCGAAAAAAATATAACAAGCGGTATTCGTTTTTATGGAAACAATGTTAGTTTGATAAATACGAAGTGGCGATTTGACAAGGCGATACGGCGTGGAAACTTTGGGATGACGTTAATTCATTCGCGTCTGAACTAGAATAATAACAAAAAGTTGCTAAATTTAATAAACTGAGGAATAAAATCATTTTTGTGCTCAGGAATTGGAGCTAGGGAGGGCCATTGCTATTGAAGAAGGCCCTCAAATGAAAACCGAAGGTATCATTGATTGTTTATTGAACGATTTTCTATTACAAAATATTCCATTTGGGTAATACGAATCAATGTTATAGTGAATGTAATAAAGTTTCATAGCAACTTTGATTTTCCATTCAATTGACACTATAACTGACAATCGTCAATTATATAGATACTATTCGATTTAGGTGAAGGACCGTAGAATTTATTGGAAAATGGAGAAATGCAATTATATACAAACTGTTTCATTTCAAAGAAAAAAAGAAAAAAAACTTATGACCCACCTCCTTTTTTGTGACCTTTCTGTATAATATTCAATAAAATATCTGGATCAATTTGTTTTAAATGATAAAGTTGATGACCATTCTTTGATAAAGGAGTCGCTTGTTTAGTTCCTCTATCATTCATATCCGGTCGGTAATTATTATCAATTTTTTGGAAAGACCAGCAGTGGTCCAGGTGTGATAGCTTTGGACAAAATTCTCTTAGTAAAATAATGAAATTTCAATCCAACTTTACCGAGCGTTATCCGACTCATACTCATCCTGCTCTAATCCTTATGAAGTTTCAATAAAATTCTAATGTATGGAAAAAAATTAAACTCGATTTAGAAGTTCTATTGAAACTACCAATTTTGCTATATTAGCATCTAGCTTATCCCATGTTATTCTTCTTTTAATGTTTAGGCTTCGGACTCTTTGACTATTGGTTGCCGAATTTCAGTATTTTGATATTGAATTAACTACTTAAATGAATTAATTGTAATCGCTGTTTTCATGGAAATTGTCGAATTCGCCTAAAAGTTTCTGACGCAAGATAAAGCTCTCATCGTTTTGAATCAAATTAGTAGCGATTTCAGCATAATTCTCGAGTTATATTCATGTAAATTTCAAGATTCTTATCTTAAATGTCAAAAGTTTTTCGGTTACAAAAGCTTTAGAGACTATTTTTCTTTTTTCAGTAGATATTTCACTTTCTAATCAAAGTTTTTACAAAACTCGAAAACATAAGACAAAAATTTTAAACAAACTTTGGAATTTCTATATAGAAACTTTCTAGTGCTTCTAAATATACATGAGAATTTGGATTCCTCCTATATGTAATTTATTCTCTAGAAATTTCTTATTCTATTCCTAATACTTATGGGACAGTTACAATGTTTTGATAGCCATCTAATGGCTTTTTGACGAAACAATTCCAAATTTTCGATTCAATATTATTATATTTGACGTTACAACAATGTTGACTAGTTATCTTCAAATTCTAGAGTGCACATTCTTGTTTGCTGACCCAATAATTGGGAACGACCCTATAAATTTGCTTGAATCAAAACCGGACCTTATATTTGGATTGTATTCAGTAAATATTACACTTGAAACCAAACTATATAACCCTGTATTTGAACTAAATCTATGTAAATACCTGTGTATAACATTGTTGATTGATTAATTTCCGTTTGTGTTTTTGAGTGCATTACCATTATATCGGTACTTGTATGTATAACATTAGATTGATTATAAAACTATCGTATTTGGAGGAGTGATTTCAAATTTAATCTAGAATAGTCGGATATAGAGCATATAGAGTATTATTGAAGATCTAAGTTGTCGAGTGACGAATAGTAATGGATGCGTAGAATTCCAGAAACTTTCTACTCTCATCGGTTTTGTTGTTGTTGTTGTTGCTGCCGTTATTTGTGAGTTGTGTATTTGGAAATTTATTTCATTTGTAAAGTTGATAAAACTATGCACAAACAGAGATTACATACATATAGCGATATGTGTAAATTATTTGTCGTACAGTTTTCCAATAATTTTCGAGTATAGATGTGAGAAAAGTGCGAAATGTTAAATCAATTCCATCACCTGTTCCACGAAAATTGATGTGCTTGAGCAAATCGCGCGCGCCTCGACGCCTTTCACAGTTTAGTTATGCATAGACAGTCTCGGGCGTCACCTTTCACGCTTCGACGCTCCATCAACTTAAATAGCGACAGCTACTTGTCTCTCTTCTTTTTTTATATACCTATATATGAAAGCTTCACTGTTTGCAACCACACCCTGGACCTGGGATATTATAGTTTCTCTTTCTCGCCAATAAATTCATTCATAAATATAAGAAGGAATATAAAGTGTGAATTCTTAGAAAATTGTCTGTTAATCGAATTTGAGATAGAATCTAGGTCTGAACTGTTATTCTAAACTTATGAAAATATTTGCTCGACCGTTGAATGTTGAATGAGAAAATATGCCCTACATATACATTTATGTAAACAATTTGGGTGATTTTAGTCGACGCAATCTGTACATGAAAATTGTATAATAGATGGAAGTTATTAAAGGACGATAAGTAGTTTATAGATAAACAGAGACCTCTTCGACAACTTCATCATCCTTTCTAACACTCTACTTATCATAACAAACACAAACAGGATCTAGTAATTTCAACGATATGTTGTTAAACAGAATTACTTATAATAAAACAAAAACATAAAAATGAAGTAATAATAAAAAAACAACGAAACAAAAACGTTAAATTAAAATTAAAACAACGTCACGTATTGAATGAAAGTTTTAAATTAAACCCTAGAGGAAAACAATTTACCTTTGTCTGTATTGCTGTTTTGCCAATATTGATCCCCGCGCACGCAAGTTTTTTTGTTTTGCTTTTGAGAAGTGAAAAAAAACAAAAACCCATCCACCAACCCGTAACTGTTAAAATTTATTTACATAAAACCACCGAATGGGCAAAATTTGTCCTATATATAGACGATTTAATAAAAAAGATGAAAATCCAAACGATTCCAAATATACTCACCAATGATACCATCATAAATATATAAACCTATATAGTTCTATTCTTTGTTGGAAGTGAATTATCGAGTCAGCTTTTGGAATTTCTGAAGTGAAAAGAGATTTTCTTCGGTGTTATTATTATCAAACATCATTTTCGTTGGCCTAACAATCGACTATATATATGTATATAGGAAAATAGAGCGAAAAAAGTCGAAAGTCCAATCCATCATAAACTATATATATATGTATAAAGAGAACTGTTAAATTGGGGCTCTATTTTTCATTAGATATAAATCAACGGATTCCATTGCTGCCATCGTCAATCTTTTACATAACATCCATAGAACAAAAACGAACAATAACAACAACAGATAGAAATAATAGTGAATTTATCAAGTTGACTATTATATCGACACGTGTCAAACATAAGAATATTATATTTATTGTAGATTGTTATGTTATAATATATAGTTTTTTTTTTAATGTTCTTGCAAAAATATTAAGCATATGCCAAAAATAGGAAATCCCTTTTCAATTGTTTGAATTGAATATGGATTGTTACCTTCTGAAAACATATCGGAAGAAACGAGAAGAAGGAAAAAGGGAAACAATATTGGAAAATGTACAGCAGTAATAAAAAATATAGCTTTACTATATGTCTACTTATATTTTTTGCTGTTGCTCAAGAAATAACCAAATAGAACAGAAATAAATATAAGGTGGATATGTTTTTTGTTTTGTTTTGTTTTTTTTTTGGTCATAACCATAATAAAACGAATTCTAGACGGTCATTAAAGCGTCTCATATAAAATTTATTTCTTTATAGCGAAATTTTTTATTGGACAATTATACCGAAAAGTTCAAAAACTGTTTTGCTTTTTTTATTTTAATATAAAGCTTTGACACTTTTCCAGTTTGTTTTAAATAATTTGATTGGATTTGTTAATAATTAGATTTCCATCGCTGTATAGAAATCAAGTCGGATAATAAATCTACATTAATTCGAAATTTCTCCCAAAAAAAATTATTTGGAAAAAAAAAACATTTTTTGCTAGCTCGTTTCTTAGCTTAAAATTATTGACAAAAACTGCCACGGTGAGATTTAATTATAGAGCCACAAAAACTTAAGAGAAAAATACAGTAAAGCCTCCCTTAACGGAAACTCCTATGATCGGACACTTTCTAAATCCGCAAATATCTTTCTAGACAGTTTTGTTGTTAGATAGAACAAAATTTGCGCGAAGACTCCAAATTTGCATTGTTCCGTGATAGTGTGATTAGTGTTCCATACGTTAATTCCATAAGGCAAAAGCTCTATTGGACGGACACGAACACAATACTTAATTCAAAACTAATATTCTTTCCTCAATAAATTCACCTCCTATGGTCGGTCAGTCGGGTGTCCGCCAAAAAAAGGTTGTACTGTATCTACCAATTCTCTAATTGTGGAGTAAGTGCCGTTACTTTCCAAATTTCGAAATACTCATTTTGTTGAATGATTTTTTGAGGTAGTGAGGGAGAAAAAGATAGAGATAGAGAGAGAGAGAGAGATATTCCATAATTTTGAATAATATAGTAGTCATTCCAACTGTTAACTATTAACAAGTGTAATTAATATTTTATTTAATTTGAATTCATATTGAATGAGGAATGCATCAATTGGGATATGGTGGTGGTAGTGGTGGTGTTGGTGATGGTGGGTCTGTAAAGTTTTAAATTAATTAAAATTGTTATCAAAGTGCAGTGTCAAAGATGGTCGTATAATTGAACGTATATTGACACTTCCGTTTGTTGTATTTGACCTTATAATGGAATATGCGCCGCATTTGAAGATCACACCAATTACAAACACCATCCAACGTTAGATAGTGTCAACATGTTTTCACTCTAATAATATTAGGTATTCACAACACGACCAACACTCTCCTATATACATATATAGTTTGGATGCCAATGTAGAGAAGGATATGATGATGCGATGGCAAATCATGCATTCTGATCAGAATAAGGCTATTTCACTATAACAAAACTGACAATACATGTCGCTAAATTTCAAATCTCATATATAGTTCTATACTTTAATTTAAAAATGACGAGATTAATGTTAAATAAAATAATAGCAGACTTTTTCTTCATTCTATTTTATAATAGAATACATTCAGTCTTGAGTGGTGATTTTTTACGGGTAAAGAACATTTACAATATTTATTATATAGCTCAACAGTTAAATATACGCCGCATTTATAACCGACAGTATAATCCGCTACGTTTCTTTACTATATTCAACCTCAGTTTGAACACTACGAGAAAAAAAAAATGCGTTAATATAAATACGTTATCTTATAGTTCCGGTATTTATGGTTAGATAATCCTAAATGTTAGATAAATAAAAGAAAACGCATTATAATCCATTTCAAGTCAAAGGAACATCGCTGCTTACATCGGTAGATTTTGTTTAGACATATTCTAAACACTTGATCGCTGCAATTGGTTTAAATCAAACAATAAGTCTTGCTTAATATCGTCATTTGTTTACGAAACAAACTAGCCTGTTAAGATCAAGTAAACCAATAATGTGCATTTCAGCTCCACTAATAATTAAATTTTTGTATTTTTTTCATTATCACATAATTGAGACGCCGATGATTTGAGAAGGCAGACATAATAGAATAATTGCCAAAGGCCAGCCTAGTAGGCGGTGTGTGAGAAAATTTGTCGTTGTAAGCAAGTGTGTCCTTTTAGAAAGAAGATAAACTATAGGGCAATAAGCGTTTAACTGCGGATGCTCCTTAAACTCTACTATTGAGCAACTATTATGAAAATTTGAGCTCAATGAGAGTTTTTGGAAATTTCCTACTATTAGAATTTTTTAATATAATCCGACATTACATTGCTGATTTAAGAACTCTAATTTCCTTGGAGAGTAAGTATGCAATAACGGTTCATTAGTTCAGACAATGCTGTCTGGAAATAAAGTTCTAATTCCACAACAATAAGTTTTTCCAATTTATTCTGCTCAATTATATAAAATATAAGCATTTCTGGTATTAAATTATTTTTATGTAGGCTTTCTATTGAATAAAAGCTAAGAGTGGTAAAATAGAGCTGCGTGCGTGTTTTGAAATTTTTATGATTTACTAAAAATTCCAGTTCTCATACTTTGTATAAATTTACCATAATGGAATTTTTTCAAATTTTTGTATAAATCAGTTCCAGTTTTTTATTTCAGCAAATTTCTGAGTATTGATTTACAATTTTTTGTTCGAGTAATAAGAGATGAGATGCATTTTCCACATTTGCGTCTTCAAACATTGAAAATATCTCTCTAATGTTCTCGATGAAAAAAAAAAAATCATCGATTTACTCGTTAAATTTTATCATAAACGATATGATCTGGTTGCCAAGTAAGCGAGCTTTCTATTGATAGAGATCGTCGAAACGGTATTTGATTTTTCAACTATACAACCACCTACATAAAGATAATATCTGAAATTGAGAGGGAATATCAAAATAGATATAATAAAGCAAAATATGTATCTTACGATATGTAATATTGTATAGGTAAGCAGAATATATCAATACTTGATGGTGATATCGTTTAAGAGCTAATATTAGTTTGTGATATGAGGAATGAGGGTTGAAATTCCAAGATAATTACCTTCGGGGCTTATAGAAGTCTTATTTCATATGTTATTACTAGAATTCTAGATCATTTACAATTTATATGTAATTAGTTCTCTATAATAATAGAGAATTCTTTTGGAAATTCTCCAATGAAATGAACACCAAATATTGGGTTGTTCCAAAAATTCTTCGACACTATATTGTTACTTCTTTGTATCCTAAATTGAAGCTCTATAAGCTTCAAGTAAATAATAATTAGCTAGAACGTTCTTGAAACTATCTTTTGGGGAATGTATAGAAAAACTTCCGTAAGAAATTCACTACGAGTGGTTGCGAGAAAGTACTGCAAGATCTACAGTTAAGAAAATATCTGATACATTTGAAGAAGCATCGATTAATCATTATACAGTAAGTGCATGATTTAGTTGATCGATTTTGCCAATGATGCACAAAGCTTTGAAGATCGACCTCGAATAGACTACTTAGTTGTTGGTTGGATTGTAGAGGAATGCTTCATTACGAGTTACTCACCGAGAGTAGGGCGATCACAGCTACTATTAACAATCAGTAAAAGTGTGCAAGAAAAGCTCCTGCACTACAATGCACGGACAGACACGGCAAGAGTAACGAGGTCTACGCTACAGTAGCTATAGTTCGGGAAACAATATTCCAAAAATTTTATTTGAAATATTGAAACATTCATTGAACAGTCTAATAAAAGTTATTCACGTAAAATAAGAAATTTAAGTTGGATTTATAACGAACAATATTTGTTCTAGAATTGTTAAAGTTATCAATTTCATTTCATTGTTAAATATTTCCCAATAAATTGCACGATCTAGTCAAATTTTCAAATTTCCTCCAGCGTTAATTTCAATTTTTTTTTTAATTCGTATCTCGCTTTGATTTCCCAATGTTTTATAATTAAATATTTATATTAGCCGTAGAATTGTTGATTCCTTAGCGAGTATACCGACATACAACTTTCATTTGCAAAAAAAAAAAAAGAAATTCGACCCTTAGACAAAATATTTGCTTTATTCAAATGAAATTTAATTATCTCGGAATGTTGCTCACTCAAAACTCAAAACATAATTATTAAAATTTCCCAACATAAAAAGATATAAAATCTTTATACTTAAATGTTAAATATTGTCCGAATGTACAAGTCTAGAATTTGCTATTCACATTCTTCAAATTAAAAAATATCTGTCTTATTTATTTTGATAATAATTTGAATTTGCTTTGATTTTTTTGTTTCTTAATCAAATTTTCTTTCTCGTAATAGATTCTCGATTATTTCAACAGTTTAATGGAAATTTTTTCAATAATCCATACGCAATGCTCCCATGCTTTATCAGAAATATTTCGAGTATTTTATTATAGTTGGATTAAAATTTTAATATTGGGCAACAACAAAATTACAAATTCCCAGTTGTAATCTCTGAGAATATGTTTGACTCCTACTATCGATTATTGTTATTGTATATAAAACTTTTGAGAATGCCTGATTTGAAAATTGTCTTGATTCTCATTTTAGTTTTCATTGGTTGTTTTTTTTTTGCGGTGGTAAGTGCTTTATAACAAACACAATCTATACATATATATATACAGTCCATTTCCTATTTCAGCATCGACGAAAATAAACCACATAAATAATATTGAATCATAAATTTCAAAATTATAAGTGTAAAGTTGAGAAAATAGAATATAAATTTCGAAAAAGTTTGATTAATTGTCTCTATATTATTCGAGAGAGAGAATTATTATTATAAATTATTTATTAAATTATTATAAAGGGTGTTCGCAGCAATTCAATGTTAAAAATGGCTTTCTGGAAATCTCGCTCTTCTGAAGCGATCAAAGAAATAAATTCACAACGTAAAATAGAAATTTGATTATAAATTTGGACCTCCCTTGGAATTGCTTAATATTTTTAATTTATTATACGATCGCATATCATCCGTATATAAAAATAATACGATACTCCATTTAGATACAAAAATTTTTTTTGTGTGACTTGCATATGTTTGTCATATTTCAATTCTGGTTTCCTAACATAGATTATAGTTTTTTTTTCTCCTATGGTGCAACTTCATGAAAATAATCTATCACTACATAAAATGTTTTTGGTCTATGTCATGACAAATGAAACACTTTATACGAGGGATGATCCAAAAAAAATTATAATCGATATATTATAAAACCTAGTCTGTCAATAAATCAATACAGTATCCATTACGTCACTACTGTCTTCAAATCTGCTCCTCGAATGGCAGCTATCGTGACTTCGGTGCTCCATAGCTGCTGCAATCTATTTATTGGATGAGCAAAGTAACAACCTTATAGTGTTTCCTTTTTCTCTCGAAGAGACGCAATAATTAAACTTTTGCGCTAGGCTTGTGACTTTGGATTTTTTCGCTGTCGATAAGCGCATTTCCTAGTGATTGCTTGTTTAGTGGTTCGCAATGCTCATTTTCCGTCGATGTTCTGTCTAGCTTAAACTCATTAAACCAGCATGCTTCTCTAAGATATGGAGGGACACAATCCCCCAATGTTCCCACTATATGTCACCTTAGAGATTCTTTTTCAGGCAGATAACCCTCTGACTGTTCGCCTTTAAATAAATAGAGCTCCAAAATATGACGGTGTATTTGGACGATTTTTTGTCTGCCATATTAACTAGTTACATAATTTTTTCTAGATTTTTGTGTACACTAGAAATATGCGATTATCGTAATTTTTGGATCAGGCGTCGTATTACAAATATTTTAAAGTTTCGTACAAAATAGCAATCCCACCCTCTAATACGAATTTCTTCAAACATCCAATCTATTTTAGCTTATTAATTCCCCCTATAACTTGAAACTATTTAAACCGCGAATTGGCAAACTTCAGTATTTAGGTCAAACTGTGAAATTTGTCGCATCTACTACCAGATTTATAATTATTAATTTAGAATAAGATCCGATATTACCACATAGCCGCATAATATCGATTCACAATTAACATTGATTTTTTTCCTCTATTATAATAATAATAATAATTATTATTGTTATGTGAGAATCGATATAGATGAATATTACTTTTGGGAATTAGTGTGGAATTGGCCGCATTGAAGTCGAGATGAAGAATTATGGTTGATGGCAATGTACTGAACAAACGCTATTAAAACCCATACAAGCAATAAAACTAATTTGGTGAAATTAAAACAGGGAGTATACCGGTTAGAAATTTGAGATAATAGGGGTTGGAATTGTAACATGCATTGTCGCTTAACATCTTGATTTATTAAACCACCCATTTTCCCTCTATATCAACACAATTACATTTTATTATAGATAAACATTTTATTTAATTGTTATTAAATTTTTTTTCTATTTTGTCATCAAATAATAATATATAATAATCATCGGAGTGAATAATTGATAATGATGAGGATGAAGGAAAAAGGATGGCTTTACGAAAATTTCGCTTTCCATTAGTGAAAAGTCGCATTGATTATATAAAGAGAATTTCTCTCGTCGATATTACTACATAACATTGAGAATTCCAAATGAGATTCGATCGGAACGATGAGGAAAAAATCTAGATTACAAAATATATTTTTCCTATATTATATTTGAATATATAGTATACATATACATATAATATTTCCAGAAAGAAGGATTTCTTTCATTTTTCAAACAACAGTCAATATAGAATTTTTTCTGTTCTCTCTCTGTTTCCGTCCATCAAACGAATATAAAGACAATATCAAATCAGATACATCATAATTTGATTTTTTTTTTCTTGGGCGATGATAGCAGGAAAGATACAATGAACGAAGTGGGTCCACATTTCAATCGGAATTATGTCATTTTCTTATTGTCTGTCCTTTCTTAATTTTTTTATTCGTCAATTTGAAAGACATTGCAATTGATTATTATAATCAAGTTTCTAAAATTTGTTAGGTCTATTTCGATTGACTTATATACAATTGGCAAATTTATTCGGTCGTGTGTTTTTATGAACAAAAGGCGAATTCATGGCATTTATACTTTATCGAAAACTTCCCGGTATTTGAAAGGCGTCGTTCTAATATTCGTCGAAAAGAGTCGATTATACAATCGTAAAATTCAATGAATAATATATTAAAATCTCCCTATAATATGATTTACTTGTTATTATATAATACAGAAATATCTAAAATATAATGAATAAATGCATCTTGTATCAGTTGAATATATCAATTCATGTACATTTGTGAGAATATTGTGAAATATAAAATGTACACTCCAATTACCGACATAATCCATCTACTTAACGAGATTTAACACATAATTCAACGGAAAATATGATTAAATTGCTAGGAATGGATATTTTCAAGTATAATAAATCACGAAATGTCAATTAACACTTTGGAAATTTGATACTTCCAATTATGCTATTCTTGAAACTTGGACGCGAGAAAGGAAAAAAAAACGAAGTCCCACCACCTTAATTTTCAAATTTTATATAATCGCATTTACCAAGAATTTAAAGAGTGTATAAACGATGCACAACTGGGATTCTGGAATGATTTGGGCACTCGTGAAACCCTACTCGTACTGCAGCTTCTTATACAACGTAATGTTAACTGTGACTAGGCGACAGCCCTCGATAGATAGTGAGCATGTGAGAATAATCCAAATTCTAAAAGAAACGGAAATATATACGAGGGACATCCGAACTATTACTAATCTATACTGGGGACAAGCAGCACCGTTGGAGATTCAAAATCAGATTAGACTGAAATCAGAAGCGGAATGAGTCATGTCCCCGTTTATCTTCAATCTATACTCTGAAACTATATTTAGAAAGGCTCTCAAAGATGTGAGAGAGGGCGGCAAAGTCAATGGAGAGATCATAAATAATATTTGTTACGCCGTAGATGCAGAGCTGATATTAAATAGAATATAGCTAGATTACGAGTATTGCGAAGGAAAAATTCTAAATCACAGCCTCACTACCAACAATCAGTCTATTGAACGAGTATTTAATTGAACAATCACTAAACGGTAACTGGGACCACTCGAAATAAGTGATTAAATGAAGCAATGAATGTGTCAGAACAACGTTTCGCAGATGAAATCGATACTCTGTTGTGAGGAGTTGAAAGTGTCTCTACAAAAGCGAGTTATATCCTCCCATGTGTACTCCGCAATCTCCTATATGGTCTTGAGGTCTGGACTTTATCAGGTGCTATGGAAATAATTTACAAGCGTTTGAGATGTGGGTATATCGTCGAGTATTGAGAATACTATGGATGGATCAGTACTTCGTAGAATGGTGAGTAGATTGTTTAGGAGGAAATTGAGATATTTTGAAAATGTTATGCGAGAAAATGATAGATACCGACTCTCACAAAATATAATTTAAAGTAAAAGGTCGAAGGCCGTAGAGGTCCCGGTAGGGAGAGAATTTCCTGGATTACATAAACCTTTCCGTAGTGCAGCAGGCAAACTATGTATACAGCCATCATGATAGCTTACGTCCGGAACGGATAACGCAGCACAAGAAAATATGATCGCAGAGAAAAATGAATATTTGGAAACAAAATTTGGAGATATAACAGTTGCAGTATTTCAACTCAAATTTTACAAATTTTTATTGAAATATATAAGAAATATTTTTATCGTAAAAGCTTTATGTGAAATTAGAATAAATTGCGATCTGTTAAGGAATTGATAGTTGTTATGAATTATAAAATTCCACCAAGAAATTCAATTTTACTCGATAAAGAGGACTGAAAACTCAACTTTCTAAATTATCACATCAGGACGTTCTAAAGCAAGTAGCTTTATTGAAAAAATTAGATAAATAAGAAAAGAATGGGAACTTTATTGGAATATAATAAAAATTCCATCTCATAACTTGATAATAGAAAATTGTATCAAGTACATATATGATTTTAACGAGTTATGTCACATAATAGCAGGAATTGTTCTAGATTTTAGAGTATAATTCCTGCTACTGTGTGACCCTATTCTGTAATTGAATTTATTTTCAAGTTTTGATAAGAATAGTTCCATTCTATATAGTTTATATCATTTTGGTTGGTTATATATAGTAGAGGGCGTAGAAAACGAAAAAATAAATAAATTTCCAAGTGCACATCTATAGAAAATTTCCTGCTGTGTATACGAAGAAAACCACTAAAATATTATACGCTCTCATCTCGATACCCTAAGGCAGCAAAACGACGACGAGGACGGCAGGTTGAACAGCGCCACTACGACGTCGACGATGATAGCAAACCTCTCAGGACATCTATCTCATTGTCAAACATTTTCATTAAGATTTTTGTCTATACCACGAATTTAATAATAATGATAATAATAAGATAATCGAAATTTTCGCAAGGAAATTTAATCAACATCTTCCACACTACTTTATTAATAATAAAAATTAATATTTAAAATGAAAAATTCCTAGTTTTGTAATTGTTTTAATCAAGATTGACGATCCAATGCATTACCAAAGTTACTAGTTTAAATAGAATAAAATTAATTGCGTTGTTTTTTGTACGGATTTAATGGAGAGTCATTTGGATTTGAATTTTTTTTCTACAAAACTTTTCCGAAATAAAAATCCAACAATAATAAATAGAAACGTTAAGGGGAGAAATTCAAATTGAATTTTGAACAATTTCAGTTTATAATTTGAATAGGTTCGTATATTTTTATGCAAATAACATCAATTTAAACACGAAATAGTTTTCGACATATATGGTGGATATGTCGATTCAATTTTCTCTTAAATTTATTGGAAACAGTGCCAGCTTTTATACTTTTCCGATACAAAATCGAATTGACAAATTTCACAAACAACTGGTATTTGTTGTAATTTGATTGACAATAATATAAAAAAAAATATAAAAATAAATTGGAATCATCAAATATTTTTGGAAGAAATATTAATCTTACTTAAGAAAAAAACATTAAAATGACTTATAATTGGTGTAATTCTACAGTTAAATTAACTGGAATTATTCGAGTGATTAAACGAGAGTAGGTGAAAAATTACTTGAACCGTAAATTAACTAAATAGATAAAAATAATTCAACTCTATACTCCCATAATCATTTATCATTTATTATCTCTATGAAATTATATCAAAAGAAAAAAATTGACTAATATGTACTTGGAAATTTTTCATCTAAATTCTTCAGTATACAGTTTTATTAAAAAAAAATTATTCCTCTAAATTTCAGTGCCCCTCTGAAATTCTATAGTTTTGCTAAATTACAATTGGAATCGCCTTTGACACTTGACAGATTGCTGGTTTAACTCCCTATTTTTTTCTTTGGTTGGAAAACTATTCAACTGGAATTATCTTTCCACACTCTGCACTTATCTCTTAGCTAGGCAGTATAAAGAAAAAAAGCGCAAGAAAGTATTGTTGTCATTCGTATAATTGGGTTTTATTCCGACTATACCCCTTTTATATTAGGATTTCTTATCTAATTCCTGTCTCTGATTCCAGTTGAATTGTACGCCTAATTTCGTAGTTGGACTTTAATGTGAATTTCTAGTTTAAATTAACATACCGATTCCGGATTTTAGTATAATAGATAGCATCCGGATATTCGAGCGCTATCATATATAACACCGGAAAAGAAACTATAAAACAGAATGAAATCAACTAACCGGTGATTGTAGTCAATATTATTATAATGTTGATGGTAATTATAATCGATAATGATCTTCTCTTGATCCTAACGGGACCCATTATGTTTCAAATAGTTTCTATTATAATGATAAAAGTTTTGTAATTTTTAAATTTGCCACTTTTTTCTCTACTCAAAGCACAAAATCACTATATTACACTTTCTATTTTTTGTTTGTTTGTTTTTGTTATCGGGTAATTTCCAATTTGAGCATATTTCTCTTATAAATTGGAGGGATGGTGTATTTAAATAATTGTTAACAATGACATAAATATGGGTTTTGTTTATAATATAACGTCCTGTTGTTTGGAAGAGCGCGCGGAAACTGGAGAGAGCGACTGATTATGGTGAAGCTGCGCCGCGTCGATCTCGACAGACGCACTAGCGACGCCACTCCCACTCACCGCCAAACTGAAATCACCGTCGAATTATTCCTATAGCGGTAGCGGCGTCTTTGCACCCCTTTTTGCCCCATCATCATCATCATGATCATTATACTTCACTAATTATACTGAGCCATTTCTGATCGTCGATACTTTAAGCTTAAAGTTCAAATCGCTTATTGAAGTAAATTACAAAATTTCTATTCAATCTTAATCGAAAGAGGTAATTTTTTTTTTGAGTTAGTATTATCATGAATTTGTTAGTGTGGTAATGGAAACAGGAAGCTTTTAAAAGAACAATTAAGGCAGGAGCTGGAGCGAAAAATGAGAAAATATTGAATATAAAATTTGATTCAAACATAATCTAAGATAATTAATAATATTGCATTATTATTATTATAAATATTGAAATAAGAGATGGATGTTAACAATTTTATTCAATTACTATTTATAAATATAGAAAATTTTCTAATAGAGTTCTCTCAATTGTATATATGTTGTATTAATATCAATTATTTGTTATCTGTTAGATGAATGCAGAATAATATTGAGCCGTAAGCTAACTATAAAATAATCATCCAGTTAGTGATCACATTGTCTCTGTATAAAGCGGCTGTTGGGCTTCGCAGAGCTTCGAGTTTGTGAAATCATGAATTATTTATAGCTCGAGGGAAATTCTATTTTCTTTTAACGAAAACTATATACATATAATGATATATATAATGTATATATTATATATGTATATAAACACCTATATGTACATATAACTTGTATAGTCAAAAACAGATGTATAGATGTATATATTTATATATAAACGCAGTTATATTTTATATATAAATAAGAGAGAGTGAGAGAGAGAGAGAGAGAGAGTTTGGTTTAATGTACCTTCAACATTAGATCTCATTTAATGAAAACATTTCAAATCTCAGCTGTATTGTTTAATTTCATTTACTGTACGTTTCGGTTTACATTTATATAACCGCACCTATTATCACTATCCATATTCAACAGTTTGTTTTAATTTCACTTATCATTATTCTTATTGTTTTTGTTAATTACGACAAAAAAAATTTATATATATATATATATATGTCCGAATCCTTAGTCGATTTTAATAGCAAATTGAAAAATATTTATCCTGTTCCTTGCGCCAATCTTGAGAGTTAGAATCACCATGTTGATAGCTAACATTGTTTTGTTTGTTCATTTAATTTTTCGATGTTTTTTGACGGATAATTCCTTCAAATCCTAGATCTGTGGAAAGCACAAAATGAATATAGCACCATTCGTAACAAATTTAGACTCACCTAAAAGGTATGCTCTACCACAGCCAAAAATAGTTGCCTTTTTTTTAATATAGAAAATGTGAGAGTACTTTTTCATCATAATGATCTAGCAATTTCGAGAATATAGAGGGTAGTGTTGCCACCTCGCCTTACTTCAGTGATATTAAATTAAGTGTATACGAGAAATCCTAGCTTTGTGTCTAGATATCGACCAGATCTTTGTTGAAAATACTTAATGATTTTTATCAAAACCCTGATGCTTTATTCTTGCTATCTATTGAGATGAAATCAAGCTTTTGGCCGAAGCTTTAAATTTCTAAGCCTAAAGTGACTATATTCAAATTTATTTGTTTGTTTTTTTTTTGTAAAATTCATCAATTTATAAATCAAAATCATTATAATTCTTAGCTCGAATGAGACAATATTTTTCTGTAAGATAGATAATGTACGGGTCTCCGAATTTCAGAATAGTCAGTAGAGAACATGTTGATTTCCCCTTTTTAATTTTAAGTGAAATTGAAATTTTTAAATTTCATAACAATATTGAACAGAAATTTCTATTATTGTTCGAAAAATTCAAAAGAGTTAATTAATATAAATTTTGTTTCAGGCAACCGGATATGGTGTTTCTTCCGTTTCAAGGTAGGTCTAGAATACCTCTACCAGTTTGTTTTTATTTTTTATATATCTTCCAGGCTTGATAAGATAATAACGCCACTTGTTTTCTTTACTTATTCTACGTAGATTCAATTTTTTTCCTCTCTCAATTTTTATGCAAGTTTAATATCACTGTCTTTATTAAAGAAGACAATGTCAACTTTAACAATCTCTACTCGGTTTGAATAGATTTGTCGGTTTAGTAGGATTTCCGAGAAAAAAAAACATTCCAACGAGTCTCGCTAACAAAATCAAATAAATTAGCTTTAATAAACTTGAAGAAATCCAAATAGCACTAAAAGATAAGAGAAAGCAATAATATAAGAGTTTGTGTATTTGTTTATTAAAAAAAAAAAACGATAAAAGTTGCATTAGTGAATATAATTATTTAATTTTGTTTTATTTTTTTCAATAAATATATTCGAAATTCGTTAAATCCTTGATTGAATAATAATCTTCATCATCGAAGGTGATACTATCTCCGCTTCCACTATAATCATCGATAATTTCCTCTTGATTTATGGTCGAATTTGTGGTATTTGTATGAATATCTGGAATTTCGGTTATCGTCAAATTTTTATTGTCTTCCGGTATTGGAAGAGAAATTTCAAAAATTGTAGAATTTTTCTCATTTTCACTATAACGATTTTGATTTGTATTGAATTTGTCGAAAAGTTCTAAAGTTTTTCTAAAAGTTTCACCGGAAATGATTGAATTTTCATCAGAATTTCCATTTATAGTTAAATTCGATTGATAATTCGACATGAAAATCGTTTGTTTTCCTAACGAATAAACTATTTTCGATTTTTCAATTTGAAACGTTACAATATCAGATTTCTCTCCGGTATTTTCGATCTTTCTAATTGATTTGCAAACTTTGAATGGTACCAATGAAGTTTCACAACATTTATAAAATTCGGGACATTGTGCATGATTATCGCAGTTGAAAGCGTCCGGTAGCGAACATGTCTTTGTTAAATCAGTTGCAATATCAATATCTTCGATACAACCACCTGATATTTCTAATCAAGAAGAAAATTTGATAAGAAAATTTACAAAAAATTTCACGGAAAACTTACCGTGCTGTGGTGTAGTTTTTGAATTGCGATTAACACACGGAAATGGACAGAAATGTTCAACAATCACTCCATTACAAACATTATAAATTGGAGTTGTAGTTATAATTTCGATAGGAACAATTAAGAATAGTAGTAATTGGACAAACATGTTTGCACGGTTAATAACGACAATATTGAGAGGGCAACTAGGGAAAACGGTTGATTTATTCAATATTTGTGTTAGTCGATAAGAATAAACGGATTGTGAGTCAGAGACGAATGACACATCCATTCTATCAGATTTATCTATGCAAGATAGACCTTTTTATTATCAAAACATATTTGAATAAGTGAGTCTTAAATTTCTAGATTATTATTATTATTATTATTGTTAATGTAAATGATTAATTTTCGATGACGTTGAGAAACAATCAAGCTATCAACAATCATCTGAAATATTCAAGCTCTAGCTAGCTCCAAACTTTGAACTAATTCGCTGTATATATACATGGGATGAATCGATACATCTAATAGATTAAATAAACCTTAATCGATTTACTGGCACGTGTAAGTGAGTTAATAGTATTGAGATAGGAGGTAAATTTCAGTTATCTAAAACCAAGATTCAAGACCATATATAGGTAGTTATCTGATTTTCTTCATTATTTTCATTAGCATTAGAAACATAAATTTCATTATTATAATATATCCGATATAAACTTTATATTAGTAGAATTATTTGGATTAATCATATAACTGTAAAGTAATTCTCTCCTAGATTATGACATATAAGTTGTAAAAGCACAGTCAATATATACTACAATTACAACTTGAATATAGTTAAGTCCTAAAAGGAGTTAATGGTTTCGTTAATATTACTTGCCACTATACAATATATATACATTGAGTAGTTTCGAAACCGCACATGTAGATAATTGTTGTTTGTACAAAAAGTCTATTTTGTTTATTAGAATTTACCAAGTTTCTATATGATTATATGTTTGTATGTATTTATATATAAAGTTGTTATTTCTTGAGATTTTGTTTACTTAGTTGTAGCTTAAAATCTTATATACTTTATATAATATTTTACTGTAAATCTCCAATTTATAGAAAGTAAACAAGAGAACGTTCCCAATTAGTTTGTAGCTTAAAATAAATCGCTATAATTTTTCGACTTGGGAAAATATCAATCATAATTTTTATAAATCTCTAGATAGGAGTCGATAACAACACGCACACATGTGGCATAGTTTTTTCCTTCTGCTCCTATTCATTTAATTTTAGAACAAAATCAAATTTTAAAAATGTAAAAGTTATAATTCAACTTGGATCGATTAACTATATACACAACAAAAATCCACAAGTTATATACAAATATAGAAAATAGTGTATTTGTTATCTGTATATAAGTACATATATAGTTAGATGGTTCAGTAGCCTGTCTGCGGTTAACTGCTAGTATGATTTAAAGCCCGCAATCAATTCCATAGGAACACGGTTCATGACGTGACGCAAATGCTACTATTCTCAAGGGAGCCAATCAGCCTGCAAGCGGCTTCAGTCCAATTCCACTCTATATCTAAATACGAACCATATATACCGTCGTCTATTCCATTTTAATAAAAAAAAATATCAATTCTTACAAAACTCTTGTACTGGAGTTACTCAAAAATTTTTTGTATGAATGTCTAATGTTGGGAGTTTTGTCTTCGGTGGTAGTTTCAAATCGACAATCTGACTTTAAGAATTGATCATTAATAGAATCTAATGCTACCCTATAAACTCGATACCATTATTCTTCAACTCAAAAACATTCCGCTCACGTACTAGTAGTTCTTTACTTGAATAGAATACAATTGAAACCAAAAAATAAAATATATATATATAAAAGTTGATGTAAGTTTTATTTGAGAAGTTATTACAAATTAAATATTCTATACATATAAATTTTTTGCAAAATAATTCTATAAATCTGTACAAAATTATATTTGTATTGTTTATAGCAAGTCCATTGTTTCATTTATAAACTGTCGACAACAATTTTCCGAATTTTTCATATTTTATTATATAGAAACCGTGACAAGGAATAAAGCGCAAAATGTCACAATTAATTTATTACACTACAGAAAACAGTAAAGAGTTAAAAGCGTGTGAAATGGGTAGCAACAATATTTTGCTGACAGTTTCTCTACATTGACTATACTTGAAAATTAAGAAAAACAAAAAAAAGATTTGAAAAAAAAGGATGACAGAGAGAATAATTACCAATGCAATGCAAGTCTATCAAAAATGAGAACAATTCCAGTACTAAAAATAGCAATTATGATTAATTAACAATATTAATCATAATGAATCGAATGAGACAATGTTGTAAAAACAAAATAAAATGAAAACAATCGAATCAGGCAAACAGTAATCGCATTGTTTTTTCTCTCTCTTTAAATCTATGTAATTAGGTATTAGTTCTATAGAATTCAGCTAATTTTCAATTCTGGATTGATAGAAATTAATTAGTCTTCCAGCAAAATATTTGTAGCGATGGGAATAAATGGAAATCTAATGGCACAATATTGGGCGAGTATGGTGGTTGTGGCAATATCGCCCATCCCAGTTCATTAATTTTTCCAGAGCATGCGCCCTGAGCAGTGCAGTCTGGCATTATCTTGCTGTAGAATAACACCTTTTTTTTCCTTGAAAATTGCTAGGCATTTTTCAATTAGAGGTTGTTGACAGTAAAGGTGTGCATTCATAGGTTTTCCAGGTAGTAACACTTCAAGTGTTACTTTACCAAACATTCAAAGCGTCTTTGAGTTGTAAACCTGACTTAAATGTACTTGACACTGTCTTTTATGGTTTGTATAATCATATAGATAGAGGACCCGTTTCTTTCCGTATCGTGCCACTGAAGCAATGAGTTGCATGTGGTAAATCGATTAGCTTCTTTTTCTCCGGACCTACACAACTGCTCTGTTTATTTTACGAATGCAAATGTTCTAGGATAGTCGGCCAAGGTTGATTGGGTGTATTTCACAATTCCTCGATTGTCTGACATGGATTTGCCATTTACATGTCATTGTTAAAAATTGTTGGTCCTACTGATCGATACGAGGCGGAGAGATCGAAATTATCGGATTGAAAAATCCACCTTTGACAGTTTGATAAATATCGCAAATGTTGTTGGTAGTAACTGTTGCGTTACTATTCTTGTAAAACTCAACAAGCATACAATGCCGGATATGTACCTTTTGTTGTATTTGGCTAGCCATTCCACTATAAACCGCAGAAACACATCAGGGCTCAATTATTTACAAGTAAACGAGTTTTTCTAATCTTAGAGTATCTTTGGCATGGCTTCAAGTACACAGTACGCTGATAAATAGCAAACGAATATCGACATGCGTGCAGATACAACTTTAGTTTCCAGTGCCCCTAACATGTACTTATATCTCATTTGAACTGATAAATTAATAAATGAATTTATGTCTTCATTAGTTTGAAAATTGCTGTATAAAGCAAGTTTGCTAGTGAAAAACGGAATTATAGGGTGGGTTTTAAAATGAATTTCTGTTTTTTTTTTTTAAACGTCACGAAACGATATATCTTCGTAAGGATGTCGTCGGTGAATTGAAGAGACTAAACCAATGAATTGTTTGTTGAAGAACAGTTTGTCGACGTACACCTGTCACCTCAAAACCTTGTATTAAACAAAAGCAACAACAACAAAAAAAGCCGACAACAGTTTTACCCAAGAATTTTCTAATCAAAATTTAATTTAAGAGAGCCCTGATCTTAATTTAATTTTGCTTGAATTGAATAGGAAAGTAACAAAGACATTTTGAGGTAATGTAGATGAACGAACGAACTAACATTGTTACAACGTTCCGAATATCCGTATATACATACATTGATTTTCCGTCCAACACAGCCATATTGCTTTAGGATGTCATTTGTTTTCGTATTGTAACTAATATTGTAAAATACAATATTAGTGTTGTCCTTTGAAAATATTCCACTTTATAATACGATTATATTTTATTTAGTTTTACCTATTTATAATTTTGTGTGAGTATATCAAGAGCTGTAACCGCTCGTCATCCTAAACAATCAAAAGCTATAATAAGTCACTCGGACTTTATGTTAATGACCTATTTATATTTGCTTGTTTTAATGGAAAATTGTCGAACTTTAATAATAGATTAATATATTATTTGATCAACTAACAAACTTCTAATTGATGCATGAAGACAATAAAATCTAAAGGATTAATAGTTTTGATTAAGTTCGGTCGGAACTTGAATTATCGTGGATTACAATGAAATTACCATTTCGATTGCGTATT